>VZUA01097687.1:4295-14365 GCA_013401035.1 Horornis vulcanius | reverse complement strand
TATAAATATAAATATAAATATACATATCCCAGTTCCACCTGGGGCAGGTTTGGAGCAGGGTGGGTGGCACCGTTATCCAGAGGGCCTGGGAAGGGATGGAAATGGCTTGGCTGAGTTTATACAGCACTTTTCTGACAAAGGTTCCCAATAATTTACTGTGTTTGGGAGTGCTTCAAAGGCCTCTCTGCCCAGCTCTGAGCCTTGCAAGTGCAGATGATCAAATAAATTAACTATCACAAATATTTAACTAAAAGCCTGCTCAAACAGGAGCTTTGATGTTGAGTGTGTGTGTGGGGAGCCTCTGTGGCTGTGCACTCTCCCAGGGATATTGTGTGAACGCTGAATTTACCTCTTCTCTCAGATATAAGAAGCCTAAAACTGGAAATGTAAATAATAATTAATTACATTTATTTTTTCCCCCTCTGTGGTGCTGGGTGGCATTGGCATGAGCGATGGCACAAGGAGTTTTCCTGGGAGGCTGATGGAAAGCAGATGGAACACTGCAGTCACACTTTTGAGGACTTTTGAGGTTTTGGCCATGCCATCCCTACCAAAAACTTTGGCTCAGCAATGATTTTTCATGGCACTGGTGCCAGGTGTGGCTCGGTGGCCACGGCTCTCTCCAGGTAACCGGGGTCCATTTGATGTCAGGATAATTATTAAAGCTTCATGGATTGAGCCAGGAAATGCTTGGTAATTAATTTCATCCCAGCTGCTTACAGGTAGCTGGGGTGGATGGCTGTGAGTTGTTGGCTAAAAATTGCAGCTTCCTGAAATAGTCTGGGAGTTGTCAGAGCTTCCCAGTGATCTGCTCGCAGGGAATTGTGTCTGAGAGCTCAGCTCTGCTCCGTGTCAGAGCTTCAGCTGCAGATTCCTGTTCTCTTGATCATCTAAATGAGTATCTGAGTGTGGCAAATGCACAGTGTTCTTTTTTGCTAAATGAAACAAGAACTTTAGTGCCTGACGGGCGTTTTTTCTCCATGAATTTTTCAGGAGCCTCTGGCGGTGCTGTGGAGGAAGGTGAGGAGTGAGAGGGATGGGGGAAGGTGTCCCTGCCCATGGGCTTTAGGGTCCCTTCCCATCCAAACCTTTCCAGTATTCCATGGGTTTTAAGGTCCCATCCAAACCCTTCCAAATTCCATGGGCTTTAAGGTCCTTTCCCATCCAAACCCTTCCAGTATTCCACGATTCTGTGCCTGAGCAGATGAATGAAGTGCACAAAACACTGTGGGGAAAAGGTTTTGCTTTTTAAATTTGGTTTTTAAGCTCCTTTAATGCCGGAGCCTGTGATAGCACAGTAACAAGTTTTCCTTGTTACTGTGCTGACCACGCTCAGAAGAAGTGAGAGATTCAGCTGACCCGGATCAAATGGCAGAGGAGTGGGGGAAGAGGAATTTAGGAAGCTGAGTCTCCGACTTGGTATGGATTAGAGGGAAGTGACCTCTCAGCTCAGCCCACGCAGAGGTTTACAGGGTCAGGGGTGGCACTGGTGACCTTTTCTCCTGTCTGAGGCATCTCTTGCTCCCTCTCTGAGTCTGCAGGAGCTTTGGGATCATTCCCAGCTCTCCCATCATTTGGTGTGGGAGCAAGAGGTGTTTTCCAGAAATAAATCTGGGCATATTCCTGGAAATCCAGCCTGTTGTGAGCAGAAGGCAGGTGGGCTTTCTCCATGCTAGGGAATGATTCTGTCACATCCGAGTGCTTCAATTAGAACATAAAAGAAATTATGCAAGAGTTCCCATGAGCTGAATCCTTCCCTGCTGAGCACCAGGAGCCCTGTTGAGGATCCTTCAGCAGCAAAGGGGATGCAATGAATTCCTAAATGCCAGGAAAACCAGCCCTCAGTATTCTCCTGCATCCTTGGGAATGGCAGATCCAAGGTATCCTGAGCTGCATTTGCAGGGAAGAGGAGGAACCTACAAACACCAGCCAGGCAAAAATTGATTAAGCATGAAATTCTTCCCTGGCAGCGAATTCTCTGCTGGCTGGGGGACAAAAGGTTGCACAACTGAAAGGGAAAAGGAATTTTATTTGGAAAGCTGCGAGCTATGAGCTATTGTTTGTTTGGTTTTGCCGGTGTTTATTTTCTGTCTGATGGCAGATCTTTGTTAAAGGTGAATTATCTCTTCTGTTTAGCAAGTGGAGTGAAAACGGCCCCGATGCACTTGTGAGGCATTCAGGGAATTGTTGGAATTGTTAGAATTGTTCCAGGTGCTCCGAGGAAGTGCTTGGGGATACTTGAGGTGCAAGAACCTGTGTGGAGCAGAGTATTCCTTGTGTTTGTGACATTGAAACAGCCCAGACAGCCCATAAATAAATAAATGCTCAAATGCACAGAAACATCACAAAGAATACCTGCTGGAGTATTTTAAGTTTAACCTACAGGCTTATTTGGGTGCCACCTCCCAGCTGCTGCTGCTGTGCCAAAATATTCCACAGAAAAGACGTGGGAGGAGAAAAGCACCTCTTTTAAAACGCTGGGAAAATTCAGCTTTGGGTTTATTCCATCTCAGAAACAGCGGGTTTGGTGATTCCTTGTCAAGAAGATGTTCCTGCTGTGACAGCTCAGGGCCTGCCCCAGGGCCACCCTTCCCTGGGCTCAGAGCACAGCCACGTTTTAACTCTTTTTAACCAGGATTTCCTGCAGCAGGGCCTTTTCCCACAGAGATACCAGGGAAAACAGGGAGGCCTTCACTGTGTGCAGCCAAAACACTGATCAGGGGCTGGGATGGGGCTGCTCTTATCCCACTGACCTTGGCCACATCCATGGGCACGGCTGCTGCTCCTCTGGGAGCTCCACACACTGACCCTCTGCTGCTCAGGAATGACCCGGTTTTGTTTTTCAAGGTACCCAAATTCTGGCTGTTTCCTCCTCTTTTCAACCAGCAGAGATTTTTCCTTTTCTGCTCATTCCCTCCAGCAGCAAATTCTGGGTCAAAACTTTCCCTTTCCTCCCGGGAGCTGGAAGCAGCAGCCCTTGCAGCATCTCAGTGCACCATGATAACAATAATAACAATAACAGTGATAAAGGCTTCAGACAGTGATTAAAGGAGCAGATTTATGGGGTTTTCTGGCCAGACTCCATCCTAGGAGATGTCTGTGCGGGTCCTTCCCTCAGGGATTGTGCCCAGCCAGGGATGGGGGTCACTCCTTGGCCAGGGGGCTGTTTGTGGTGCTGTCCCTGCCCCATTCCTGGCTCCTTGGACATTCCAGGACATTTCCAGGCCAGCTGTGGGAGCTCAGCCCTCTCTGTCTGCTCCTGGTTCTCTGGGAGGGGTTTGGAACTTCGTGGGAGGGAATGTGGCTGGAGAAATATCAACATGCCACGAGCAAATCCACCTCGTTAGGGAGCGGGGTTTAACATTTTTTGCATTAGTGGGAGGCTGAACTGTGGTGTTTGTGTGCTTGGGGTGGAGGAGGAGGGATCTGTGTGCTGTGTCTGGGATGGGAATCCATCAAAATGGGAAAGATGGGGAAAAGAAAAACCCCCAAGGTTGGGTTTGGTGTTCCACAGCCTCTCCCCTGGCTTGCTGGAGGAAATCCTGGCTGGAATGCTGTGCTGAGATGCACAGGAGGGGCTGTGGGAAGTGATGCCAGTGGCAAGAGTAGCTTTAGGTGGAGATTGGGAAGGAATTCCTGGCTGGGCTGGAATTCCCAGAGCAGCTGTGGCTGCCCCTGGATCCCTGGCAGTGCCCCAGGCCAGGCTGGAGCACCCTGGGGCAGTGGAGGGTGTCCCTGCCGTGGCAGGGTGGATTGGGATGGGATTTAAGCTTCTTCCAACCCAAACCAGTCTGGGCTTCTGGGGTTCCTCTTCAGGGACAGCTGTGATTTAAGGAGGGGGCATTTCCCTGTTCCATCACTGCCACAGTTCCCTTCTCCAGCAGCTGAGGATGCCCAGCCTGTGATGAGCCAAGTGAGCTCTTCTACCATGTTTTTATCATGTTAGAGTTATTTACTAGGATTGTTTTTCCTCTGTCTATCTCCTGGTTTTTGCCTGGAGCAGCCTTTCCCAGCAGCTGGGATCTCTGAGCAGTGTCTGCTGTTCCTGCCAGGAGAGCCCAGTGCTGCCTTCACGTTGTTTCCTGGTGTGTTTGTGCAAATCTTGGGTAGCTCTGATGCCATTTTCCCTCCTTTCATGTCACATTTTGATCTCTGGAAAATGTCACCTATCCAGGTGTTAATGCAGTCTCTCAGTTCCCATGCAACACCAGAACTGTAAAATAAAAAAGGCTTTATTTTACTCCAAATAAAACAGCAGCTGTACTTACAAACCTTTCTGAGCAGACTTTTTAGGTAGTGCTTTACACTGGATTCTGTCCTTCCTTCCCTGTTCAGAGCTCAACTCCTCAGCTCATATGAAAATATAAAACTGTCTTTTCTTTTTTTTTTTTCATTTTAATAGGCAACATCTTTTTCCCCGAGTCCCTGGGTTGTGGTAGCCCCATATTGTGCAGGGGTTTATGTTACATGAACAACCATTTCACTTGGTCATACCCAATTTAAGTTCTAGGCAGATTTTTACTGGCCTTTCACTTAATAGTTAAATCATCTGGAAAACAGATTGGAGTTTTTATGTTGTGTGGGGTTTTTTTTCCTGAGGTAAAACCAGCCTGAAAATCACCATAAGTGCTCTTCAGTGTGCAGGGCTGGAATGATGTCCCACCTCAGCGTGGGATACATCAGGAGCAGTTTAATAGTTTTTAAAATTCAGTGTAATCAGGGCAGTGCCTTGGGTTTGGCTGACAGTGGTTGATTAAATGCCACAGATTGGTATTTTTTTACCTTCATATGAGAGCTTCCCTTTCCTTAAAACAGCATTCCAACCTAAAAACAGGATGTCTTCAAATCCCATGCATCAAATCCTCAAAAATCCCTTTTAAACATCGAGTAATTGCTGATAACTTCTGAATGATGAAGCCAAGAGAAACCTCAAATGAGATTGAATAAACTCTATTATCCCAGTATTTGTGCATAAGATGAATGGAATAATGGGAAAAGCAGAGCAGATCCCATTTCTTCCTAGGAAATGAGTTGGGAGAGTGGAGTGGGATGGAGACAGTGCTTCCAGCCGGAGAATTGATGCTAATTGGCAGCTAATGGATCAGCAAATTTCCAAACAAAAATGGGGAGCAGGCAGCCTCACGTTCTGCAGGCTCAGATTGGATCGTTTGGAGTAGAAAATCCAGGGAGAGACAAAGCACAAACCCATTCTGCTAAAAATGCAGGAGTTGTGTAGGATTTGGTGGTGTGACAGATCCATGTGGGATGGTCAGGAATGCTGCTGCCCCACGTCAGTCACGTTTCTCACCCAGCCAAAGAGATTTTTGTCTCTGGAAATGCCTCATTTCAGGAGTGACTTCCAGCTCCCTCAGTAAAGCGATATTTTTGTCTTTACGTGGGAATATTAGAGCTGAAATTCCAGCAGAGGTGTTGAGATCCATGAGGGATTGATGCCTGCCATTAAATGGAGATGCTTTTATCTGAAACGTTGGTATTTAGGGGAGAGTTCTGTAATCTGATTTTTAGGAGGTGATGCAGGATAAGGGCTTGGTCCTGGGGAAGGAGCTGGGGATGAAACCAGGCTTCCTTGATCCAGGGGATTATTTGGGGGCTGGGGAGGAGCAGATCTCCTCGTGAGGTGCTGTTTGCCAGCTTTTGCATGCCAGGGGGCTGCAGAGTGAAAAAAGTTCCTGCTGAACACAGAAAAGCCAGACAGTTTTCATGTTGGATTTTGTGACCCTGGTTCTCTTGGTGGAGCTTGGAGCAACCTTTGCTGTCGCCACAGGGGACAACCCTGAGGTGACAACCCCTCCTCAGTGCAGTCCAGAGGGTCTGGCCCCCAAAATCCCTGGAGAGAGGAATTTATCCCCCAGCTGCTCAGGGGGATCATCCAGGAGCACGTGGATACGAGAGGGAGAAGCTGGGATTGTCCTCAGCAGGATGGATGGGTGTGCAGGAGCTTTTCCCCTTAACTGCTGCTGAGGATTTTCTAAAGCTGTTCAAAGCAGGGGAGAAAAGGGAATTCAGCTGTTCCCAAGCAGTGCTAACCTGGGTGTGAGTGCCCTGTGCTGTGTCATTTAATGCTCACGTTGTTCATCACTTGCAGCACAACTTGTGCAGTTTATTTGAAGGTTTGGGTTAGAACAGATTTGCTGTTGTCTCCTCCTGTATGTTGAATTTCTTGGGATTTATTGGTTTTAGACATCCTCTTTTCATTCTGTTCCTTTGGTGTTTGGGAAAGGATGTTTTCTTTGCCTTTTATTTCACATTTGGAGCCTGGTGTGTGGCACTGCATCCCTGCCTTCCCTCATGTTTTCCTCACCTTTTCAAGTGCTCAGGACTCTTGAGTTGTAAATATTTAGATGCCTGTTTGGATCTAGTTTGTGAAATCCTTCCTGATGCTGGAATAATTTATCTCATCTCTTCATTTCCTCCATCCCTGCAGTTTATAGATTTTTTTTTTTTTTATTCTTTTAAGCTTTACTCAAACCTGAATCTGAAGATGGAGGAGTTGAACTCATCCAGTCTCAGGGTATTTTGAGTCCAGGGTGGCTCCTGAAAATGCTCCTTTATTTGTGTATTCCCTTCCCTTGGCCACCTCCCTTCCAGTGCTTGTTTCCTTCTCCTTCTCCTTCTCCTTCTCCTTCTCCTTCTCCTTCTCCTTCTCCTTCTCCTTCTCCTTCTCCTTCTCCTTCTCCTTCTCCTTCTCCTTCTCCTTCTCCTTCTCCTTCTCCTTCTCCTTCTCCTTCTCCTTCTCCTTCTCCTTCTCCTTCTCCTTCTCCTTCTCCTTCTCCTTCTCCTTCTCCTTCTCCTTCTCCTTCTCCTTCTCCTTCTCCTTCTCCTTCTCCTTCTCCTTCTCCTTCTCCTTCTCCTTCTCCTTCTCCTTCTCCTTCTCCTTCTCCTCTTCCTCCTATTCCTCCTCCTCCTCCTCTTCCTCTCCTCCTCCTCCTTATGATTCCATCTGCAGCTTTTTATTTTGTAGCTGCCTTCTTTGCTCTGGCCTGAGCTAGGAGAGCTTCTTTTCCATAACTTAATCCTCCTCTGCTGAAATCAATCCAGTTTTGTTTGGTTTTTTTGGGTTTTTTTTGCTTGCAGACAATATTATCCCTGCTTGTCTGTATTCAATATTCCACAGGTTTGCTTGCATGGCCCTTAAGTAGCTTAGGGATAAAAAACAAGGATCATTTTCCAGTAATTTCCTGGGTGACTCAATTAAGTTTTAGTTGTTGCAGTAATTCAGTGCCAGGGTTATTTATGGCACAATCAATCTTGCAGGAGCCTGGAGTGTTCCTGGAGCTCCCCTGGGTGGGAAGGAGCCACCAGAGCTCCTGACAGGAATTTTCTGCCCAGGAAGGGGTGGCTGTGACTTGGAGTCATGGAATGGTTTGGGTGGGAAGGGATGTAAAGATTTTCCAGTGCTACTCCCTGGGACACCTTCCACTATCCCAGGCTGCTCCCACCTGGCCTTGGACACTTCCAGGGAATTCTCTGGGAATTCCAGCCCAGCCAGGAATTCCCAATCTCCCAATCTTCCACCCATCCCTGCCCTCTGGCAGTGGGAATCCATTCCCTGTGTCCTGTCTGTCCTGTCCTTCCATCCCTTACCCAAAGTCCCTCTCCAAGGGGTTTACATCTGAAAATCCAGGATATTTTCCCATTTATAGCCAAGCCTCAGGCTGTGTTTTCCCAGTGGGCTGGGAGCTGGGAACAGCTTTAGCAGGGAGCAGCTCAGCCAGGCAGAACTGCTCTCTCTGCACCATTCCTGTTGGATAAAACTCCAGCTGTTGTTCCCTTTTTTTTTTTTGTTTTTCCCAACTTAAACACAGCCCAATGCAAGGAAGAGTGGCTCTGGCCCACAGATGTTGAACATGAATCACGCTGCTTGTCCTTATTTCTCAGCTGGGGTTAACTCCTGGCCTGTGGAAAATAAAAATGGGGTTTTTATTGTCTTGTTGGGCTGGAGCTGTGGATGGATGCAGGAGGATCAGTGCTGGAGCACCCAGCACAACCCAGCAGGAGCCTGGATCCCAAAAAGATAAACCCAGCTTTGTCTTTGCCCTGGGTGGTTTGGAACAGGGCTTTTCCTCCCCAGCATTCCCAACAGATGGAAATTCCCACAAATGGGGAATATCTTGGCCGAGCACTCCCAGCAAGGCTCTTCCCTGCTTGCTTTTGGAGGAGAAATCTCCATAAATTTCTTTGAAGGCAGGAGCACTAATGACACATGACAACTGCAAAGCAGCAATAATCATCTTTTTGGGCATTAATTTAGGGAATGGATTGGAAAAGCTTAGGAAGCTTGAAATCCTGGATGTTTCCAGGCTCAGCTTTCCCATTTGTTTGATGCTTTTGGGGCTCTTCTGGTCTTTAAAGTAGGGCTTTGCCAGACCTAGAGTGATGCAGGAATAGATGCATAAATATAAGCATATATGCTTAACAATTGATTGTTTAATGCTTTTATTCTGGCACTATTTGGAATGCCAACAGATGAGGATAATTAATCCAATTGAACGGGTGTCCTTACAAAAATAATCCCTGCAAATGTTTTTTTTTTTTTCAATGTAGCCTAAAACACAGCAAAAACACATGAAATCAATTTTAGTTTTTCAATTCCTTAAACTTCCATGCCATCACCCCCAAATTTAGGCTTATCAGGGCAAAATGCTCCATACTGAGAGCTGTTTATTGACTCTGCACTGGAATAAATCCTAATAAATTGTAATAAATCCTAGGGTTTGGCATTGTTGTGCAGGCTCAGCTGTACAGCAGAGAACTGGCAGCACAGCCTTGCTTTTGGAAGGAGTTTCTGGGAAAGATGGGACACAAGTGGTTAAGGGCAAAATAAGAGAAATTCAGGGAGAAAGAAGGCATTGTTTGGGGTTGTATTTATTTATTTATTGTGGCTTTGTGAGGTTTGGCCTGTTTGTAGAAGTGGAGCTGCTGGAGGGATGCTTCCCTGAACGCTGCTTTTTGTGCCTGTGCAAGATGTTCATCAGGGAAATGGAGCTTGGGAAGTAAATTAATTTAATTGCCCTTCAGATTTCAGTGGAATATTCACAATAATCACAATAATTCCTCAGCTGGAGCCTGTGGATGGCATCTCTTGGCAGGGAACAAGTTGGGGCAGCTGAGTTCAAAGAGTTCCTGCACTTTGGGGCAGATTTTGCTGGGCTTCAGCCACTTTGGGACAAAAACTCCCCCCTAATTAGGTTTATTCCTCATCTGGCCATCTGTTCCTGGAGCCTTCCCTGTGCTCCAGAGCCTCCTGTGGCTCCATGGAGATCCTGGCTGGCTCTCAGCCCTTGTGAGAGCTGAAACAGAGCTGATGGGGGGCTTTAGTGCCCTGAACCTGGGAGCAGCTCCCACAAGTGCTTTGGGATGGATTTCATTCCATGTGGACAAGAAAAGGCTCCCAAGACACCCTGACAGGGAGTTAAAAACAGCTCGGGGAGACAAAGGAGCTTTTCCAGCCTCAGACTGCCTGGCTCTGGCTGCCTTGGCTTTTTGGGGAGTGCCAGGGCTCTTTTCTCTCCCTCTGTCCTCTTGAAAACTCTGGGTTTTCTGTCCAAACCCAGCTCCCAGACAACAGCTGCTTTTGGGATGTGTGGGGCACTGTTTTTCAAAAAATGTCCTAAGGCTGGGGGGTGAAATCTCTGTGCTGGTGTTGCTTCACTAAGGAAAACCAGGAATTTGGGAAGTTTCACCTTCCTGATCTTCTGTGCCAGCCCCAAAGCCCAGCTCAGTTTGGGTGGGGTTCTGTTCCAAGGGGCAGGAATACCCTCTGCACATTCCCTGCCTGTCCAGGTCACAGAAAACTCCTGGGTGGGTTCATTTTCCTGGCAAATATTAGATCTGAATGTGCCTGGAAAACTCCTACCCCTGGGAGGCTGGAGATGTATTTAATAATTGTATTAAAAAAAAATAAATAAATCACATAGTTCTCTTTGCCATTGTTACAGAGTAATTTTATTTCAGCTTCAAGCTGAAAGCAGGGTTAAATGGGATATTGGGATATTGGGATATTGGGAAGGAATTCCTGGCTGGGAGGTTGGGGAGGGGCTGGGATGGGA
>VZUA01097685.1:1369-12513 GCA_013401035.1 Horornis vulcanius | reverse complement strand
TCTTCAGGATTGTTGCCATCAATTTTAGCAGCAGCTACGGAGTAAGAATATATCAAGGTAGTCTTACTATTCTGAGGCTTGGAGGTGAAGAAAGAGGGAAGAGTGGCTCCTTATGCTGCTTCCTTTCTATGTTAAGCTGCAGTACTTCCCCCATACTGACTATAAAAAGGGTATGAACTTCTGCCAAACGGAGAGCTATGGCTGCAGTGTCTCTTGGAATGTTTGGACTTTCTCAGTCTTAATCTTTAGAGTTCTTAAAACTTCTCACTTCCTATTCTGTCTACATAAATCAATGTCACTACTAAAGCCTATATGGTCATAGGTCACACTTGTCTTTTCAAGGATTTCAGTACGTGTCTTCAGTTGTAGAAAATCAAAATAGTTCTTCTGAAGTTGGTAAAAGTAAAACAGCTCAGGTGTTTTAGACTTTTTGGTCTAAGTAATAAGATTATCCATAGCCTTATATCCATGTTGTGTTGTACTCTTCTTTACCTTGGCTTTACATGTCAGAAGGCTAATTTTAAGGGCTTTGTAATGTAAATGATAGCTTCAACTGTGTGTGTTCCCAAACCCGAGATTTTCCAACTGATTACATATTCTCCCAGATGAGGAATTATGACAATTCTGAAAAAGCAGTCTTTGAGGAATGTCTGCTTTTCTGCTTCACTCTTGAAGATCATAGCTTGTATTTCCCCCACTGCCCCATCCACCCCTCCTCCTTATCTTTATAAGTGATGGAAGAACTCTATGACTTTATTTTTAGGCAGAAATCTCCTCCTCATTTTGCAAGTTCACCTAGCCTTCCAGCCATCCTACTCCACAGCTGTCACAACAAAGTTTTTTCCAGTGCTATTAAATGTATCAGACATCACTCTGCAGCATGTTAGTTTCTTACCCTGGGGCTTTTCAGTCTATTCTGGTGTCATCAGAACCACTGTGTGATTTCAAGATTTCCTACATTCCCTGAAGGAAAATCAAATGATGGTTAGGAAACTGGTAGATACTCTGCAGATAGAGCAGATCTCTAGCAATTAAGTGGTTAATAGCCTCAATTTATTGTTTTCATTCCTCGTTTCCCATAACCATGACTCCTGTGAACTCTCTGTATCCTTTTGTCTGTATTTTCAACTGGGATTTTGGAAAACTTTGCCACACTGGAGAAGAAGCAGTGCTCTAGCTATGTTTATCCTATTTTTATGCCCTCTGTTCCTCTTTATCTGATTGCTGTAGACAGTAATCAATCAGACAGTAACTGAGAGATTCTTTTGTACTCTTTCTCTTATTCTTTTTCGTCTGTAACATTTAAGTAATTTATATTGTAATAACTTTAGTAGTGAAAATGCCAGTTAGCCCAGTTAAAGATTGGGTGTGCTCTTCTTTTATATAAGGGCTCCATTAAAAGATGAATATACCAATGAGCTTGCACTTTAGAATCAAAGACAGCAGTTAGGTACAGACAAACTGGCCAGACAATAGGTAGGAGCATCCTTAAAGTGACTACTAATGTATCTTCTGACACCCTTTGCACTCCCTGCATAGTATTGTGGTGTACATTTCATTATCTTTCATACTGATTTGAGCTGGAAAAGGCTTATTTTCTGCCTTTAGTTTCTCTTTTTCTTCTACGTAACTAGAACCTTTCTCCCTTGATTTTTTAAAACCTTTCAGCTTGTGTCTCTGGTCTCCTTTCATACTCTGAATCACGTCTAGTTTCAAAGACATCTTTTGAGCTCTAATCCAAAGTGCCTTTTTAAGCAGAGCCAGCTGCAGCAGGTTGTCCAGACCCATGCCTAGACAGGTTTGGAATATGTCCCTGTACGGACAGTTCACAACCTCTCCGGACAACCNGGTAGGAGCATCCTTAAAGTGACTACTAATGTATCTTCTGACACCCTTTGCACTCCCTGCATAGTATTGTGGTGTACATTTCATTATCTTTCATACTGATTTGAGCTGGAAAAGGCTTATTTTCTGCCTTTAGTTTCTCTTTTTCTTCTACGTAACTAGAACCTTTCTCCCTTGATTTTTTAAAACCTTTCAGCTTGTGTCTCTGGTCTCCTTTCATACTCTGAATCACGTCTAGTTTCAAAGACATCTTTTGAGCTCTAATCCAAAGTGCCTTTTTAAGCAGAGCCAGCTGCAGCAGGTTGTCCAGACCCATGCCTAGACAGGTTTGGAATATGTCCCTGTACGGACAGTTCACAACCTCTCCGGACAACCTCTTCCAGTGTTTGACTACCCTCGCTGTAATTGCATTCTTGTGTTTGGATGGAATTTCATATATTTCAGTTTGTTTCCATAGACTCTTGTTCTGTTGATGGACACCGCTGGAAAGAGCCTGGCTCTGTCTTCTTTGTTCCCTCCCATCAGGTATTTCTATTCACTGATGAATCCCTCCCTCTCCTGGAGAAGAAAAGATTCTTTTCTTCTCCAGACTGAACAGTTAAAGCTCTCTCAGCCTCTCCTAATAGGGATACTGGATATTCCAGTCCCTTAATCATCTTTGTGGCCCTTTGTTGCACTCTCCAGCGTGTTGACATCTCTCTAGTACTGGGAAGCCCAGGAATGAAGAAATAATCCAGGCCTGGCTTCTCTAATGCTGACTAAAGGGGAAAGATCACATTCCTCCTCCTGTTGGCAACACTCCTGATGTGCAGCCCATCAGGCTGATGGTCTTTGCCAATGTGGGGTTTTGCTGACTCTGCCAACTCCTTTCCAGCTGGGTGTCCCCAGCCTGTCTTTGTGCACGAGGATTAGTCTTCCCCTGATGCAGGACTTGTTGAACTTCATAAGGTTCCTACCTGCCTGCCTCCTCACACAACCATTGAGTACACAGCCACTCCTCCCAACCTTCCCATCATCTGAGGATATGCTCTGTCCAAGCATGCAGATTATTAACAGAGATTTATAAGAGTTTTGGACCAGGTATGGATTTTTAAGGATCACCACTAGCTACCATCTGCCAACTAGGTGTCACTCAGAGTCTTCTGAGCTTGATTGTTCAGTTGATTTTCAATCCACCTCACTGCACATCTCAGCTTCCCTGAGACCTTTATGAAGACTGTCAACTGCCTTACTAATGTAAAAGGGAAACAAATCCTCGTCTACCAACCCAGCAATTTTGTCCTANTGAAAAAACATTGCTTTGTTTACATGAAAGTGTGCGAGAAAGTTCTGACTCCAGTCTTGAAGGCTGAAAAGCAGGGCGACAGAAGGGCATCATGTTGATAATGCAATGTCTCCTTTGTAAACCCATGCTAACTACTCTGAGTCACCTTCTTGTCCTTCATATGTGTGGAACTAATTTTCAGGATTNTGGCTCTGTCTTCTTTGTTCCCTCCCATCAGGTATTTCTATTCACTGATGAATCCCTCCCTCTCCTGGAGAAGAAAAGATTCTTTTCTTCTCCAGACTGAACAGTTAAAGCTCTCTCAGCCTCTCCTAATAGGGATACTGGATATTCCAGTCCCTTAATCATCTTTGTGGCCCTTTGTTGCACTCTCCAGCGTGTTGACATCTCTCTAGTACTGGGAAGCCCAGGAATGAAGAAATAATCCAGGCCTGGCTTCTCTAATGCTGACTAAAGGGGAAAGATCACATTCCTCCTCCTGTTGGCAACACTCCTGATGTGCAGCCCATCAGGCTGATGGTCTTTGCCAATGTGGGGTTTTGCTGACTCTGCCAACTCCTTTCCAGCTGGGTGTCCCCAGCCTGTCTTTGTGCACGAGGATTAGTCTTCCCCTGATGCAGGACTTGTTGAACTTCATAAGGTTCCTACCTGCCTGCCTCCTCACACAACCATTGAGTACACAGCCACTCCTCCCAACCTTCCCATCATCTGAGGATATGCTCTGTCCAAGCATGCAGATTATTAACAGAGATTTATAAGAGTTTTGGACCAGGTATGGATTTTTAAGGATCACCACTAGCTACCATCTGCCAACTAGGTGTCACTCAGAGTCTTCTGAGCTTGATTGTTCAGTTGATTTTCAATCCACCTCACTGCACATCTCAGCTTCCCTGAGACCTTTATGAAGACTGTCAACTGCCTTACTAATGTAAAAGGGAAACAAATCCTCGTCTACCAAGCCAGCAATTTTGTCCTAGTAGGGTGGCGCAGNGTGATGTGAAGCTGGCTGGTCTGTGGTTCCCTACATCTTATTTCTTGCTCTCTCAAAGAGAGGAGTGACATGACGAATGTGGCCTTAAAATTACATCAGCTCTCAATATTTGTGGATGCAACCCATGGGCCCCCATGGATTTATATATGTACAGTTTGTTTAAGTGCTACCTGACTTCATCTTCCTCACTCCAGACTTTCCCCTTTAAATGTTCTGCTAGGATTTTTCATGGAAAAAATTCTCTTTCTGTGAACTATATTCAGAGCATTCCCTTCCTTCTGTATGGATCCAGGTACTACTATGGCTGGATGCCTTCTTTCTGCTTCATTAACAATAAAATACACTGAACAATTTTGACTGTGTTATTTTTTATTAATTTGGCTGGCACTGTGAGGTTCATTTGCTGAGTCTTAACTAGTTAGATGTGGAAAAATAAGTAATCTCCTTTGCTAGATGATTCACTGGGGTGATAAAGTTGCAGAGACTGGGAAGACAGATGTGTGATTCCTTCCCTGGACTAGCAGTGGAGTGATTCCTATATTGCAGTCTGAGTACGATGTTATTTCACTCAGCAGGGAAATATTTCAGCTTTTTTTGAACAGATTATTCTGTAGTATTCAAGGAAAGCACAATAAGTTACATTTCTTTTTTTGTGTTCTTGACCAAGGTTTGAATTCAGTTTTATTCCTCTTACAATGCATTGGCAGGCAGTGAAATGCTGTGCAAGGCAGAAGTGTGTTACATCCACAAAAGTTATGGAAACATGTCTATTCTTAGTGTTCAGTGGGAAATTCCTGGAAGAAGTGTATCTCTTAAATGCACATCCTCTGGGGCAGCCTTTGGAGTGAGGATGCTGCTGGTTTTGAGTGAGGCTGGGAAGAACAAAGAAAGCATTTCTTAGTTAAGGGAAATGTAATAACTGCAGTTGCATCTGTCCATTGAAAAAAAAATGCTTGAAGTTGGTAGCTGGGGGCTTTTTGAGGTGGCCAGTGCTATTTAAATAATCCTTCCATGTCTTCTGTGTAACAGCTAAGTGTATCTGCATTTTCTGGTAGGTTTTGCAGACCCTTTAACAAACCCCCAAATGTTATGTCTTTGAAACTAAGTCTACAAAATTGTTGTCTTACTCCATTCAGCGCTTATCCATCATCTTCCTGGCTTCTTTATGCATGATGAACTTGGCAGAAATCAGGGAAGGAGCATGGTCATCCTGAGAAAATGACTGATGTCTCTAGAAGAGGATGTCTAAGAGGATGTAATTAACTGGTTAAGGGAAAGTACATGGAGAAAGTGCAGAGCATAGCAGTAAAAATACACCAATACCCTCTGTGTAGTATAACCACAAATAAACAGTAACTCAGACTATGAAAGGCATTTTGCAGTTCTCAGGCAGTGTCCTGATATAACCCAAGTCTTCTGCTCCTGGTTTTGTAAGACCTTTGCCCTGTCTGTCTCAGAGAAATCTCTGTGATAGATTTATCATTCAGAGGTGAAATCAATGATGCTTTTCTGTTGTTTTGCAAAAATGATGCTTCACTGTTAAAAATTTATTACTTCCTTGATCTCAAGCTTAGTGGACATTTGAATAGTTAAGGAGAATACCTTAGTACTCCTCTCTTGCTAAAGCTATTGCTTAAATTGCTGTTTGTGAAAAGAGCCATAAACACCTATGGAAGGCTGGCAGTTTGTGTTGGTTATCATATGAGCTAGCTAGGTTGGGTGACTCCAAAATGATTGCATGAGTGGTTTTTGTTTATTTGCTTGAAGCAAATTGGGGTGTTTTTGTTTTTGTTTATTTGCTTGTTTCTGAATTCTTGTGATTTATGGATCCTAGAAATGTGGTTAATACTTTGACTCTTTCTGTGTCATATTTCTGAATTGCACAGCCATTGTTTCACACAGCATCTTATGGGTGCAAGCCTAATGGCTGTTTCAGATGACATCTTATAGATGCATTCCTGGTGGATTATCCCCCCTTTATGGGAGCTGATCAGAAGCTCTCATAAATGTTGTGGTTGCCTCTTCGGTTTCTGTTTACAAATCTATGCCTCTAAGTGCCCGCACAGTAATATTTATAACATGGGGAATAAATCAAGAAGACAGAGGTCTGTGTGCAGTTACAGGGCCCTGATCTTGTTGGGATCATGGAGATGTGGAGGGATAGCTCACATGACTGAAGTGCTGCAGTGGATGGATAAATGCCCTTTAGGAAGGAGAGATTGGAAAGAAGAGGAGGTGGAGTTGCCCTTTAGGTGAGAAGACAGCTGTAGTGCTTAGATGGGGATAGATGATGAACCAACAGAGAGCCTGTGGATAAGGATTGTTAAAGAGCATACACCAGCAGAGTATGGGTGACTGAAGCAGCTGTGTGTTATAATCCACCTGATCAGGAAAAAAAAGTAGATGAGGCCTTAAAAGCTGGAAGTAGCTTCTCAATCACAGGCTGTGTTGCTCATGCTGTACTTCAACCGTCCAAATATCTATTGGAGGGTCATCACAGCAGGCTGTAAGCAATCTAGGAGGTGCCTGACACAGGTCATAGAGAAGCTATCGAGGAGAGGTGCTATGATGGACTTCATACAAGCAAAGAAGGGCTGGTTGTGAAGGTCAAAGGCAGCCTTGGCCACAGTGTCCATGAGATAATGGAGTTCAGGATCCTAGGAGCAGGTCAAAAAGTAAGATCAGAGCACTGGACTTAAGGACAGAAGACTTTGAGCTCTTCAAAGATCTACTTGATATAAGTCCTGTGGAATGAAGCGTTGAAAGCGGGATGAGGATCCAAAGAAAGCTTTTTAATATTCTGGCATGGTTTAACCCCAGATGGTAACTAAGTACCATGCAGACACACACTCACTTCCTGCTCCCAGCCCTCAGTGATACAAGGAGGAGACACAGAAAAAGAGGCACTATCATGGTTTGACACTGGCCCAACACCAGTCACCCACGAGAGTTGCTTGCTCACTCTCCCCTGCCACAGCTGGGCAGAGGAGGGAAAAAAATTAAACACTTCATGAGGGAGATAAGGACTGGGAGAAATACTTCAAGGGCAAAACAGGCTCAAGTTGCAAAGTGTATTTTATTACAGATAAGCAGAATCAGAGGAGGATAATGAGAAGTAAAATAGGCCCTTAAAACACCTTTTTTCCTCACCAGCCCCTCCCTCCTTCCCACTGATAGGGCATGGGGGTTTTGGTCAGTTCATCACTGAGATTTTCTTCTGCTGCTCTGGGAGAGGAGTCCTTCCTCTGTGAGACCATGGGGTCCCTCCAACAGGATGCAGCTCTCCATGAACTTCTCTGGCATGGGTCCAATCTCATGAGCAGCAGCCAAACTGCACCTGCTGCAACGTGGGCCTCTGCCATGGGCACACAATCCTCCAAAACTGCTGGAGCTATGTCTCTTCCCACAGGGTGTAGTCCTCCAAGGACAGGCTGTTCCAGCCTGGAAGCAGGGTCCCCTCTCTCCACCAGGTCTTCCACTGGATCACGGCCTCCTCCAGGCATCCCCTGCTCCTGCATGGGTACCTCCCCCATGGGCTGTGGGTGCATCTCTGCATCCCCCCTGGATCCCCATGGGTTGCAGGGGCACAGCTGCTTCATGGTGGTCCTCACCATGGCCTGCAGAGGAATCCTGGCTCTAGCACCTGGCCTTCTCCACTGACCTTGGTGTTGCCATGTTGTTACCCTCACATGTTCTCGTTTCCTTCTCTTCTCTGATTAGGAGCAAAAAAACCCTGACTTTGTTTTGATTTTCTTTGGAAGCATGTCATCACAGAGGTGTTACCAGCCTCTCTCCTTGGCCCAGTTTTGGCCAGCAGCATGTCCATCTTCTGAGCCATCAGGGATTGGCTCTGCTGGACATGGTGGAAGCTTCCAGCAGCTTCCTACAGGACACATCTTTGTGGCCCCCCCTGCTGCCAAAATCCAGGCCATGCCAAACCAATACAGGTACAAAAACTCATGGGTTCAGATAAGAGCAGTTTAGTAGATGAAAAGAAGTGTCATGATAATAATGATAAATAAATAATAATAATTTAATAATAAAAGTGTCATGACAATAATAATAAATAAAATCTAAGAGAAACTAGTGATTCACGATGCAGTTGCTCACCACCTGCTGATCAATGCCCAGCCTTTCCCTGAGAAGTGATCAGCCCCTTCCAGTCAGCTCCCCCAGTTTGTGTACTCAACTTGGTATGGACTATCCCTTTGGTCAGTTGTCCTGGCTGTGCTCCCTCCCAGCTTCTTGTGCAGCTCTTCATTCACAGAGCATGAGACACTGGCAGGTCCTTGACATAGGGCAAGCACTACTTAGCAACAACCAAAACATCAGTGTGTTATCAATGTTATTCTCATGCTGAATCCAAACCACAGCACTGTACCACTTGCTAAGCAGAAAACTATGGCTGTCCTAGCCAAAACCAGGACACTGGAGACACTGGATCTAAATCTTACATCTTTTTAGTACAATAGAAAATACTTTCCTGATTATGAAGATGGAGATCAGGAAGAACTTTCATTCATTAACGGTTTAAGAGAAGGTTTTGTCTGGATGTTTTGTGTAAAGACATTTGATTTGGCACTTCTGGTAAGTCCTGCTCCTGACAGAAAGGAGATGCAAAACTCCTCCTGCATGGGAGCAGCCCTGGGTTTTGATTCATTGAAGAATGTGTTTATTTAAAGAGATGCAGCATTCCAAGGATATTTCTAAAGACCACAACAAAGATTGTGTCCAGTGGTCTAAGTATCTTTTTCATTTGCTTTCAATAACTCTGTCTTCAAGTTGAGTTTACTTTCCTGCTAGTTCTGATCAAAGCATTTTCATGATAAACTAATTTCATTTAATTTCTGTCTGCCAATCCAAATAACAAAAAGTATTGCTGATAGGTGTATGATTTTTTTAACTTTCTGTTTTTTTCTTTTTGCCTCTGCAACAGGCCATCTGTGGAAAAGAAGAAAAAATTAAAAATGAAGTACTTATTCTTAATATTTCTCATGAATTTATTACACCAGTATGCTGGGAAATCTTTGAGAAGAGATGGAAGTTCCCTGAAGTCATTTGAAGACATTAAAAATGAGATAGCTGGCTATACTAATATTGCTAAGGCTATTATTGATCTTGCTGTTCATGGAAAGGCTCAGAACAGATCCTATGAAAGATTAGCAATTTTTGCTGACACCATAGGACCTAGACTCAGTGGTTCAAAAAATTTAGAGGCAGCCATCAAATATATGTTCAATGCCCTGCAGAAAGATGGGCTGGAAAATGTGCATCTGGAGCCTGTGAAAGTACCACACTGGGAAAGAGGAGAAGAGTTTGCAGTCATGCTGGAACCAAGGAATCACAGCATTGCTATTTTGGGACTTGGGAACAGTATTGCAACTCCTCCAGAAGGTAACTTTTCCTTTTGGAATTACATGTGACTTGCTTTTTTAACACAGACTGCATTGTTCCCATAATAACATCTCTCAGTGATTTCTTCTTGCTGTTACAGTTCTGCAAAACAAGGTGCTATTTTCCTGGGACTTTTCTATATGGCATGGTTATGACTGGTGCTGTTTATATTAATACAGTTGGTTGAACAGACTTGTAAAATTAGAGTTGATTCGTGAACTTTCCATTAAATTTATACCCTTTGTTATTATCACTTCTGAACCTCATTTGCAAAGATTCTGGTCCTCCATTGTGACTGGTAGGAAAGAAGCTCTCCAGGGGGTGTCAAGTTGACACGTGATTTCTCCTTCTCTTCATGTGCCATATCTTGCCAGGCTCAGCCCTTTACTCCAGTAAAAAACAAGACAGCAGGAAAAGGAGCTGAGCTTGGAGAGTTCAAGCTCCTCACTAAATATAGCAGTCGGTATCTGTGTGTCCTTCCCTTCCCTGTCTCATGCTCACCTTGGAACTCACCATTCACATTGTTTACATGCTCACTTTGTCACTTACCTGTCACTGAACTCTGTGTTGCCTTTTAGATGATCATGTGTGGTACATTACTCAGGAGCAGGAATAACCATTAGCTGCACTTAACGAGATTCTGGTCTTTTAAAACCCAAAATATTAGATTGCCTACAAACAAAATTATTTATAAGATTTTCTATTTGTACTTATTGATGTGAGGCTTTCAGAATTGTTATTTAAAGGACAGATGAGAACCTTCTTCTGTGACTGCTCTCCATAAAAAACAATATACTTATTCCTAGATCACTTCAAAAGCATTTGTATTCCTTTATGAGAAAATAAATTTAGTTTATGAAATAAAAGGTAACATGATACTCATAATTTTTTTATGAATTGTAATTTTTTGTGATAGTAAGCTTTCTGTTTGAAATGAAACAACGTATAAAACTGTTTTGTTTATAAAAAATATATAGCTCTTCAAAATGCAACAAATAAAACTGGGTAATTTAAGATACACTTGGAATAAATCATACTTGGTTTGCAAAATTGCTGCTGTGAATTTTATCTGAGGTAGTTCTGTCATACTGAGGTAAACACGTGCCTAAAGTGCTAAGCAACTAGTACCATATCTGCTTGTTCCATGATAAGTGCAAGGTTTAGTGCTTTGATAGGAGAAAATTTAGAGCAAATTTTAAGCCTACAACTTATTTTGTATCCTTTTCAGTCCTATTCCAAGCTTCCTAAAAAGTAAGCTAAAATTAAAAGGTCTTTTTTGCTGTTTAGCAAGTGTTGCTGAACGTGAAAAGAGAACCTGCAATTTAATTTTGGCAAACATGTTCACATCCCAAAAAGTCTGTTTTTTACTTCTCTTTCTTAGTTGTGGAGTTATTTGCACTTTCCTGGTTTTACTCCTAGGTTTGCCTTGTTTTTTTACTGATACACTGAATTTACATGTTAAAAATACTCACAGAGGCTAGTTATGTCATTTTTCATCTGTTAAGATCCTATATCTTGAAAGATATGATTGTATTATCCAGTTCTGGTTTACACTGAGGGATGTTCAAAATCCCCACATTAGTTTTTTTTCACAATTTTACTTTCCTCCAAGATCACAGAATCACAGAA
>VZUA01097684.1:67308-82196 GCA_013401035.1 Horornis vulcanius | reverse complement strand
TCCAAGACTAATCTTTATTTAAAACTGCATTCCAGAATGGCCTCTCTCTAATGTGCTCTTTACTGACTATTTTAGTAGATAAACTCCCCAGCTTAGCAATAGGAAATTTCTCTTCCTTGCAGTGTTCTAAAGCCCCTTTAAACTAGAAAGAAATCTATAGGCTAAAGTGGTAACTTTGATTTATTAACTTGAGGTAGGTATAAACTCTTCCTGTTGGAATGTTGACAATGTTTGGCATTGAAGGGAGATGCTGGCACGTATTGGATAGGAGGCCTGAGATCTGTAATAAATATAAAGGCCATAAATATTTAAGGCCTATTACATCCCATCCTACCTTTAACACATCCTTTAGTACCATTTAATGGAAAATAACTCAAAGTAGATCTAGGAAAACAGCTTACAATGAATTGGTGACACTCTGTTACTTGTGAAAAATGGAAATAAGGTTTTAAGGCAATGCAGACCAGCTTGGTACTCCTTACAGGGCTGGGTTTGTCAGCACATGCTTTGCACAGAAACACCTGACCTGACCCAGACCTGGGCCTTGAGCTGGGGCTCAAGGCAGATTGGGGGTACTTGGGAGGCCACAGACCCTCCCTTGGACAGCCCATCCTGTCTCTGGTTTCATGTTTTACAGGCCGAGAGCCTGGTGGGAATAGCCTGGTGGGAATAGCCACCCAAACTCATTTGAGTTGGAAGGGACCTTAAAGCACATCTTGCTCCACCCCCTGCCATTGGCAGGGACACCTTCCACTAGCATAGGTTGCTCCAAGCCCCATCCAACCTGGCCTTGGACACTTCCAGGGATGGAGCAGCCCCGGCTTCTCTGAGAAACCAGGGCCCCACCATCCTCACAGGGAACAGTTTCTTCATAATATCTAAACCTTCCCTGTGTCCATTTAAAGCCATTCCCCCTTGTCTTGTCATTCCTGTCCTGCCCTTGTAAAAATAGCTTTCTTGTTTAGAGAACTTGTCTCTTAAGAGTTGTTTTGAAAGTTTAGAGTGCGGCCTTCTAACGGGCGAGGCAAGGCAGCCAACAGATCCTTAGCACGGGAACTAAGTTTCTGCACTTTCCAGCGGAGAAGGAAGTTCCCCTTATTTCCCTGTATTTATTGGTTTGAAGGACTAAATGTGATCAAAGTAACTGTTAAGTAGAAAGCAAGGGTTTCCTAACATGAAAAACAAGTCTTTCCAGGGTTTGGAATTCCACATCTATAGCCTGTAGTGGTGGAGGTGAAGCTAGGAATACCAAGAACCCTGTTTTCAGATTCCTCAGCTTTTGTCTTCTTCCAGTGAGTCAGTATCTATTTCTGTGTGAAAAATTGTAACATGAAACACCTTAAAAGCACTGATCCCTACAACAACAAACAATTAAAAGGAAAAATGGAATCCTTCTTCCAGCAGAAAATCAGAGCCAAACTGCACTTCCAAGGAAAAGCGTTTTGTGATGTCCTTGATAACAGTAATAACAATAAAGGTCATGAGAGCTCTGCAATCCTGAGACATGATGTTGCTTGCTCAGACAAGTGGCCCCTGCTGAGACTCAGATCAGGTATGTCTGATAATGGGGATGGAGCAGCAGTGTTTATTTTTAGAATGTGTCAGAGAACCTGTTTCTGGTCCTTGCTCTTCTATAACAGTCAGGTATTTATTTACACAGTAGGAAGCTCCGGGGCTTCTCCCGTACAAAAGGAGTTCATGTGTCTGAACAGTTCGTACCTTTCCTTCCCCTCTGTGTGCTGATGGCATAAGATCTTAGAATGGAAGATGGAAGGGGAATGGGATATTCCTTATCTGAGATTATACTGTTGCCAGAAAGGACATTTTCACCCTTTGTTTCTTTGCAAGGAATTAAATTGTAAATGTTGGTGGTGTAAAATCTAATTTTGGGAGGATATTCCATATTATAGAATACCATGATGATGCAGTGGACATAAAAATCTATCTATCTATATTTGTAAGATGATCTGGAGTGCATTTTTTACTTTGTGTGCCAATCCATATTGAAGAAAACAAATCAGGAATCTCATGAGTGGCCTTACCCTGTGAACCAAGTGTGCTTTGAAAAACTAAATGGGTGAACGTGTCTGTGCCTGATTATTTTGTATACTTGTGCCCTTCTGTTTTAAAATCTTAGCAGCTAATTTGAAAATTAACTGAGAGCACTGCATTTTCATTTGAAATACAGACAAAATAAATATAGAAGGCAATGACCTATTCAAACAAGTCAAAATAAGTAGCAGCAGGAAATCTGAATATACTGGTGAAGTCTTATGTTGCAAAACCTTCACTTCTCTTGTTGGACACGAGAAAATTACTGACGATGTGTAAATTGGAAAAGATCTTACGGGAGAGGCATCATAAATAGAGGCCAGACTTAAGCAATCCCTTACGGAGTGAGGGAGAAAGACACTGGATTACAAACTCAAAGTTCAGGATCTCTCCTAGAGCCCACAGGAAAGATTCGGGGACCCTTCTGTGAGCAGGGACTCGTGCAAGGATTATGAAGGACATTGTTCAGTTGCCAAGGGAGAGGGAATACACTGTTTAGCAGTTGATGGGACTTTACCAGGAAAGGTTAGAAACTGCAAAGTTTGGACACTTGTACTTTTAGGCACTTCTCCGTATAAAACCAAAGACAGGCTGTTGTTTTGGCACTTCAGGAGTGCTTGGTCACAAAATAAGTGTGGATGTTAAACATCACTTAAGCCTTTAGTGTGCCTGCCTGATATGGTAATAAATGCCTGAGTGGCTCTGCTTGCTTCCTGTTCTGGGGGACAGGAGGGAGCTCAGGCAGCAGCTGCCAAAACTGCAACACTTTGGGACTTAGCTGGAGGAATTTGGTTTTGTGTTTTCCTATACTACCTCAGGAGTCTTTGAACATGGTTTTCCTTATGACTCTGAGAAGCTCTTTTGAATCCAAATCCCAAGGTTTTGGGTCTTCCTTTTACTAAAGGTGTTCAATCCAAGGAATGTGGTGAGCACACTGAAGTTTTCCTTGGTGTAGATGCCATGGAGACTTTTCTGCTCCGACTGCTGTGATTTGCAAGTGCCATTGCATGAGTGTCATGGATGAAATTGTACGGGTTGCAGTATGTGGGACGCATTTTCGCTGCTTCCTAGTATTCACTAAAACCAGTGGACTTGAAATAAATAATGTTTGACTGCTCTAATTTTAGCATAAAATTAAGATAACTTGTTGGCCAGCATTATTGTTCCAAAAACCTAACATTATCCAAGAAACCAGCAGGACTCATAGGCACATTCTGCTGGAGAGTTTTCGCACAATATCCACCATAAACTGTAGTCTGTTGCTATGAAACAATCTGAGAAGATCAAATGGTGGATAAACATTGCATAACTCATCAAAGAGATCAAGTAAGGTGTAGAGATAAGGGATGGAAGTAATTGTGGCACTAGCAGAGACTTGGGGAGGAGTAGAGAGCTGAGGCTGGAAAACAGCATTGAAGCCATGTAGGCAGGAAGGAACAGACATCCTAGTTAAATACTGGTGAAAGTTCTTGTAAGAAGCTCCATGCCTGGCATTTTAGTCTGGTCTCATTGTATCCTTGAAGGATTTCTTCTTCTTTCCGTGCAAAGGAATCAGAAAATACTTCTACAAAAATAAAAATCATGCCAAATATTTAAAAATTTGAATTATTTTTCTTACTTTGTTCCATCTTGTTGCTTAGTTTGAAGCTTCTTCATCTTAAAAGAATGACTGCTGTCTTTGTAGTGATGCTTTTTATAACATGAACGTTCCATCGTGTCAGAGCATCCAGGCTGGCAACATAGTCTTTGCTTACCAAATCACTCCAGACCCGTGCTTCTTTCATGTGTTTATGCACATTTATTAAGTCCATTCTTGTCATCCCTTAACAGAAAAGATCAAACAGAAGATAAACCACTCATGCCTGCAGCAGCATTCCTGTGTTGGCCAACTGCCTATTCTTCTTCCAGAGGCAGATTACTCCATCCCACCCAGGAAAAACCTCTGGTGAAAAGTTTAACTTTGCTCTGTGCTCTCAGGGTCATCAAAGAGAAAATATGGCAGGTTGGCAGACGTGGGGGATTTTCCAGCAAGCTTTAAATGGCCATGGAAAGTGTCTAACCACTCAAAGGGAAGGAGGATGGAGTAATGTCAGCTCTTTGGTTGATGAGTAAGAAAAAGCTTTGGCAGGTTTTTCAACCTGGTGTTTGTCTGAGTTAGCAAAGAATTTAAAGTGATTTCAAGAGAACTGGATTCCCCCACTGGTTTCACTGGGTGCCAATTCCGACTTGGAGATATTGTTTACTAAATTGAGTTTAAAACTTCCCTGCTTTTCAATACAGGAAGGAGGAGAAAGATCCTGCTAGAAAGAGCTGCAGAGACCATTTCAGAGCTCTTGTTTCTGGTGACCTTTTAATAATGCGCAGCAGGACAGAAAAAAGCGCTGGTCAAGTTCCTTGGCTTCAGACAAATGAACCCTATTTTCTGAGGCTGGCTACTTCAGCCCATGACATTCATGGCACGTAACATTTTACAGGCTTTCGGTGGCAGTTCTACAAATGTGACAACGGGGTGTCAGCTCTGAGAGGAAGGAGCCTTTTTTATGTCTTTGTATCCCAGATAAATCCCCTTGTGTTTTGAGTTTTGGCATCTTCAGTTGATTACTTAGGCAAAAGTGTGAAGGGAAATACTATGGAGCTAATTATAATCACTTTTAATTAGATCCTGCAGCAACCTCTGCAAGAAATTTTAAGTGAGCGATGCACACACTCTGTGAGATTAGTGCTATTTTGCAACCAAAACCATAGAATCCTGGAATGGTTTTGGTTGGAGGGGACCTAAAACCTCATCTGGTTCCAAGCCCCTGCCATGGGCAGGGACACGTGTCTCTGCAGCATGTTGGTATGGCATAAAGCACAAAAAAGTGTTGGAATACATGGACCTGTAAGTATTCTGCTGATATTTGGGAACTTGGTGAGGCGACTAACTAAGCAGGAATTTTTGATGAAATTCCTGGTGATGCAAGAGTGGGAACCATTTCAAATATCTGCTCTGTATCCTGAATGTGAAATCCTTCTTAGGAAAAGAAAAATTACCTGCTTAAACAATGTGTCCATTCTGTGCCTCCTGTAGCATTAGCAACAGGACTGAGTGGTGTTATTGCAGTGAGGCAGGTATTGGATAGGATGTATGGAGATACAGTTAGCTGCAACTCTACCATGTCTCTTCTTCCTGTGATTTCCTCTATCACAAAGGAAGTGCTAAAAGAAATAATTTTGTAACTGAAGAACCGGATGATTTGTTGTTGTTAACAGGAAAATTCTTAAAATTAAAATGAGCCCTCATTTTGAAAGCCTTGAACTTGTAAATGGACCAATTGAGCCAAGTTTTCCAGGAAACAAACTTGGACCTTTAAGGCTGTGCTCATCACTCCCTCTGGAAAGGCAGGGCTGTGAGTGCTCTCCCTCCACTTCAAGGGCTGTTGTGCATGTCAGTTTTCAGGCTTTCTGAGAAGGAAGCTCTCCTGGCTTCTCATTTGTGGACATCAAAGCATGGAGAAGTTTAAGAAACTCGAGCAGGGTTCTGGGTGATTCAGTGGTGTTTTCTGAAATTCAAGTCAGAGTCTTTAACCCTGGTCCCACTAGCAAATCAATTGAGAGGCAAGTTAATAACAGAAATAAATTAATTCCTTTCTTCTTTGGCTCTCAAAATGCCTTCTAAGAGGATTTTAGAATCTTTCTTTAGGATCCTCATTCTACAGACAGCAGCAAAAGTGTTCTTCTTTCAAAAATTTCTTCCCCCCTCCTTTCCTCACCAGTGCTCATTTTGGGGCTTGTCTTGGTTTAACATGATCTAAGGAGAACTCTCTGGAATGAGTTGCCTCCCCTTACAGGTTTAACCAATATCTTTCCACCAATAAGGAACCAATGCAAGTAGATACAAGTGAAAAAATAATCAGTTTACTAACAAGAGGGTCAGCAACAGGCAGAAAGTAACAGTAGTAAGTGCTAGATAGAGAATTGCTAAATCTCAGAACCCCATGAGAGAGAGAGAGACCTGAAGTGCCTACAAGTGGCAACAAGTCCTTTTGAGAGTCTTCCCTCAATACTGGCCAAAAATCAGATGAAAGAAATATGTTCAGCAAGGGCACAGTAAAAGTATTCAGATTTGTGGACTGGATCCATACAAACTACTAATTTTCTAACAGATGGATGGAATAGTGTATTCTAAAGATGTTTTCATGCTGCCTCAACAACTCCAAAAGATAAAAGAGATTTATTTTGTTTTCTTTCTGAAACGCCTCTAAACATATTTGGGACTGAACTGTGTCCTTTCCAAGAGCATGTTGTGCTTCTTCACGTTTTCAGTAGGGATTTATTGGGCCATACAGACACATGGTGAAAGCTAGGGACTGAGCTGGCCTGAGCAGGGATGTGACTTGTCGGCCCGTCATTCCTGTGGAAGAGATCCAAAACTCTCTGGTGGGATGTCCAGAGGCTTGGTAGGATGGAGTGGTGCAAACTGAGAGGCAATCTAATTAGTTCATACAAGTGTCTGGAGGATGGGTGTCAAGAATATGGGGCCAGACTCCTCTTTCCAAAGAGAGCCTTGGATAAGGAAGCGTGGAATGGGACACAGAGCAAGGAGTAGAGTCTTAGAGCATTGCTTGGTCTTAGGTTCCTGGTGAGCAACTGCCCCCTCTGGAGTCCATTCCTGTCACAGCCCTGCACTGGATCCCTGGCGGGTGCCCTGCTGAGTTTTATATGTCCTGTGCTGGAAGCAGGCTCTCCAGGGGAGGAATTGGCTTTCACTTAACCTTTGCATCTCCTTGTGCAACTTTTCTTTAAGGGCACATTTGGAGTGTTCAGTGCCACAGTGTGTTTTAGTATGACCCATTACTTGTCTGACACCTGTGCTGGCTGTAGAAGCAAGAAATGTACATTTTACCAGACAGTTAAAAATAGCTTGGTTTGTTATAAATCACCCTCCCCTACCCGGTATTAATTTCCATGGTGCTGAAGAATTTAAAATTCTCCTGGTTTCTGCAATGGCTGCACCCTGAATTCGGAATATTGCCCCTTGAAAACAGAGTTTTAATGACATCAACAGTAAGTTCTTTCCAATGTACTGAAATCCTTAAGCCTTAAAAGAGAGAAAACTGCTGGATACTCTGCTGTGTTCTGTTTCTGTGTCTTTTCATTCTTTTTCTTCTACCTTGTGCCTTTGAACTGAACAGGATTCAGTTCTTCATTAGCTGTTCTTGGACTATGAGCAGTATTGCTTTGGCTTTGTTCCCAAATACAAGTTAATGCAAGGGGGTGACAATCCAGCTTTCCAAAGGGGAAAAAAACACCCCAAAACAGAGTAATCTGATGGGCTTGATTGTCAGGCTGTGATTACCTGTTCAGGTGTACCAGACTTGTATGTTCCTAGGTAACTTGGCAGTAGTGACTTCATTTATACCAGGTATGAAAACACTGCCATGTTTCTGCTTCCTAAACCAGTATACATCAGAATACATCTTCCTGGAGACACTGTCCTTAGATAACTCAGGGGGCAAAAACATGGCTACGTTTCCTGCACTGCACACTTAATGTGCTGGTCTGAATCTTATTTCTAGAATTTATTTCCATTTTCATTTCTATCACTTAGTACCATTCCTTAAATCAATAATGTTTTAAAATATTTTCAGATTTGTTTCCCAAAAGTCTTAGCAAAAAGATTGCAGGAAAAAAGTGAATGTTGTGAAGAGTTAATTACAGAAGGAGGATCTCTTCTGAGGCTTAACTGGAGGCTAATAATGAGTTTCCATTGCCTGGAGGTGCTTTGGAATGAGAAGGAAATGGGAAAGGCAATGGAGTGGGGTTAAACTGGTTTTGTTTTTTCCATGCTGGAGATGGCAGATGAGTAAGTCCATTTCTCTTTGTACCTGTCCATCGCAGATGAGAGCATCTCCCCATGTGCCTGGTCCTCTTCCATCCTAAGCATTTGGGAGCAGGGGCCGTGAGCCTCTTTGTGCAGCTCAGCAGGCTCTGGGGCAAAGCAGGGTGCTGGCAATGCTGCACAGGAGTAGCCAAACACTGCAGCCGACACTGGCGTTACCACAGCTACGCCTGCTGCAGGACTTCAAAGGGAAAGGCAAAAACCAGTGCTTCAGCCATACATCACCTGAGCTGATTCGTGCTGCGAGTTAATTCCTTTCCAGAGACTTGCAGTGTCTGAGATGGAAGGGAAAAGGGATTTCCCTGGGAATGGCTTTTGGGTTTGGTATTTTATCTCATATGCTTGCCTTGAAAAGGGAGGCACACGTTCTGTTTGTTTGTAACTGCTGAGTAAGGTTTAGGTGGAACTGGAAGTAAGGTGTACTCTCCGCTCCAAGAGAGTTGGCTGTGGAGAATTAATATAATTAGAAAATTTTACCCATCTCAGTGTCTGAGATGAGGGTTTTGTGGAGGCACGTCTTGCATTTTGAATGAGTAGTCAAGCCCTTGCTTTTGGGTTCAGAACCAGGATGAGGGCAAGTGTAGGTGCAATGAAGAGTAACTCAAGTGACATAAAGGAGGAACACTGTGGAGTCTATTGCTGAACCACAGGTCTCCAGTGTCTTCAGTGCTTCTGTACATCAAGAAAAGGTACATCCTGGCTTTCAATGCCAGCTCTTTCTTTTTGGTGGCAGGTGTTATCTGGCCTTCATCTGGAACTGGATGCAGCTTTCACTTCTCGTTATCGCTTCTGCTTGTTGGCAGCCTGGAGCTGAAACACGAGATCGCCGTTGTGCCGTGTCCTCATGTCTGCGCACGCTGCCCTGAGGTGGGGTCCCACGGCAGCAACGTGGGGAGGGCACGCAGCAAGAGGCGAGGCTGGCTTGTAGAGGGGCCATGTTTCCAGGAAAAGCACATGAGGGGAGGGATGGGCTGAGGTAAGTGGGGTGAAGGGTCAGGTGCTCAGGTCAGCCCCAAGATGGGCAGTTTGGCCCATAGACAGGCAGCCAACACGTATTACTTACAGCGTCACTGGGCAAAGAGCTCGCTTTTCACCTGTGGCATCTGTGGAGCAAATTGTAGCAGTGGGTTATTGGAGTTTGTCCTGGACCCCATGTCCTCTGTGCCGGCAGCAGAAAGGTTGGGTGTTCATGGGTGTCCCCATTTTGGGGCTCACCCTGATGGGGACAGGTATTGCTCTTGCTTGGCTTTTAGAGGCTTTAATGGAGACGTTCCCACAGCCTGTCAGGCAAATGAAGCAAAATGTCACGGGGGGAAACTATTTTGATCCCTTTCACTGGGGGGGCAGAGGGGTGGGAAGAAGTGGGTTATAGTAAATGTCATACAGGCCTGGAGTTGGAGTGTCTGTCTAAGTGGGACAGCGTTTACTGCGCTCTGCCTCTCTGAACTGGAGCGAATGTGGAAGGCGAGCTGCTGCGAGCCATTGGTTCTCCTTCTCAAGGAACCCATGGGACAGCTGGATCTGTGGAGGGACTGGAGGTAGGTCTGGGCAGCCTGGTTTGGGATGGGACATTGAGAGGCAAAATTGATCAGGAGAACAATGATCTCCAGTCTGAAATCATAGCTCTGCCTTTTCTCTCTGTGCCAGACTTGGTATTTCACCAGGTTTTTCCTGTTTATACAGGTCATGACCTGTATAAGGCTCTTCTTAAGTGCAAGGTCTTTTGCACCAGTTCTATTATTGTAACAGGAGAGCTTTCCAGAGAATTTAGGAACTGGCGAGTCCTCAGAAAGCCAGCTCTGGGGTTTTCATAATGCTGTGCCTTGCAACAAGTCTGAAAGAATTCAGATATCCATTGGAAACCTGTTATTTTGATGTCTGTTCCTGCTTGCTTAATTGCTAGTATGTAGATGAAGACATTGATTTCGTGAAATTTCTTTTTTTTTATCCAATGCGTGATCTGTCTAGCCTGTGCTAGTATATACAGTTACTTGTCGGATAACATCAGCCTTGTGGCTTGTTGTCAGCAGCAGGTGTTCTTGTGGAGCCAACTTTTTGATTTGTTTAAATCATTCAGATGAGTGGTGTAACATCTCCCTGGAACACTGGGATAGCAAGATAAACCACGTTCTGTGTTAGGAAGAGAAAGGTTGTGCATCTCTCTCTCTCTATGTCTCAGAAGCTGTTGAATGTTTTTCAGCATTAATCTGCAGCCATAACGACCCAACTCTAACCTGCAGTTATTCATTGGGAGCAGAGCCAGCAAATGCTGCAGAGTTGGAGCTGATATTCTGAGAACTGTGGAAAACAAAGCCAAGGAGAGGAGCAGCAAAGGGAATTGGTTTGTTACAAATGCATGTACAAGGAACAGTGAGGGACAGAGGAAGGCAGGGGACGTCTATAAAGGGCTCTGTGTTTCTCAGAAAGACCTAGTTGGGAAGACGTGGCATAAATAAGTCTTTGAGTCATTCCTTTTCCATACTGGGAAGCCTCGTAAACGTGTCGTCACAAACCATCTGCATGCTGAAGGTGTGCAATTTGATAAGGTACAACAGATTGCACTCTAAGTGTGACAAATAGTAAGGGCATGTCTCAACACAAATATTTTCCTTCTCCCATGGAAAATGTTTTCAGTGGAGCAAGGGAACCAAAGTACTGGGATATATTGCTTATGTCACAGTAAGAGAAAAGACAGGAGTGACATCCTAGGGGAGAGCTTTGGAGACTTGATCTGGATGCTACAGCTTTCCCCAAGAATCACAGGGCAGAGACTGCCTGTCACCTGCAGGAGTTGCTGCCCAGCTCAGGGTCTCTTCCCTATCCCCAGCTGCATCTTCCACCTGCTCCCAACCTCCAGCACAGCTGTGAGGGCAGGGATGTCCAGGGTCTGCCCAGCAGTCCGTCCTGCCTTGGGACTTCCCTGACACCTGTGCTGTGAAACAAGAATGGCTGTGGGAGCACTTGGGTCTGTGGTACAGGTGAGAGGGTGGGGGAGCACAGCGCTGGCTCGCTGCCAATGCCATTCCTTCTTGCTATTCTTCCGCCTTTTATTTTCTTTCCCCACCCCAAAGCATGGGAATGTAGTAATTACATTTTGACTCAGTTTCCAAAATCACNACCACTTAGGAATGAAAACCAGCCATTAGCTAGTACCAGAGGGGCAGGAGCAGCAGCAAACTGTTACAAGTATGCACTAACAGCCTTGTAGAACAACTGTTATCCTGCATATTTTTATGGGGGGGAAAAAAAAGGTAATTGCATTTACATTTTTTTGATATTTGATCCCTGGCACACAAACCTTTTGAGCCTGAGTTCAGGTTGCCTTCAGCTGAAGCCCTCTAAGCATAGAGGCTTGTGTGAAGTGCCTGGATTTTCAAAACTTGGCTGGAGGTTTCATGGCAGCCTTTCTTGTGGTTATTTCTGGTACCTCTGGCTGCCAATTGGAACACAGGGCTGTAGATCTGTGGGGAAGTGGAAAGAGATGGGTGTGAATGCCTGTATGGAGTAGGAGCCCTTAATAGCAGGAGGCTTGGGTTAAGATGGGGTTTTGAAATGCACAGAGACTTGGGGAGCAGATGTAAGTATGAAATCCAAACCAATTTCCTTATTCCGGTTATTAATGCGAGATGGAAAAAAGCTCCTTTGAAGTAATTTCAAGCAGCAATTAATATCCCTTGGAATCTCCCCAGCAACTCAGTGAGGAGTCTCGGAATTTAACCTCACAAAGTAAGATAGGTGGGAAAGGAGAAAGAAAAGGCCAGAAAACGTTGTCTTGAAGGATGGGAATACAGTGTCCCTCAGCTTCTGCTGCCTTAGTGTCCTCACTGCCTCTGTTCCTATCGTGGATATGGCACCTATCCATGGGAATAGTTACATGTTAGGCCTAGAGATACCACCAGTGCTTGAACATGGATTACACTGCCTCTGCTGCAGGGTAGAAACAAAGGATGGCAATGCCCCAGGCTGCATTTCCCACCACAAGCAAGGCTGTGCATGAAGACACCATGCCCTGGAGAGCAATTCTTGCCTGCTCCACTGCAGAGTTTGTAAGAGAATGCTCTGGCCTCAGATGATGAGCTGGTAGGTGCCTCAAAGAGGTCTCCCCACTTGGTGAGGATGGATGGGAGCTTTGAGGTGGGACCACACATGTGGGGGAAAACATAGCCAAAAGTTTAGGGCTTTGAGAAATGGAGATAGTCTTCATGTGTTTGTATTAATCAAATGATATGTGAGATTCTCCAAAGGCAATATTTTATTCTGGAGTTGTACAAGCATTAAATGAAAGCCTGCCCTTTGACAGCACTCGTATTTTGTTAAAATGCTCCACCAGAACATGCTGTCCCAAATATCTGTCGATACTCCATCATGCCTGAGCCCTAATGCACACAGAGTGGGATGTTGTCTCAGTACAGTCATCCCCTGTTGCTACACAAATGTTGAGGTGAAGCTTGAGTTTATTAGTTTTTAAGGCAGAAGATATTGTTTCTGCACATTTTTATTTCATAAAGTGCCTTAATTTCTATTAGTATTAAGCTGATATGCCTTGGATTTATTTTGCTTGCTGGGAGGCTGGAGAAGCTGAGGCCAGTCAGACATTTTATTTCTTTAATGTGACAGCTTGGTCCTCATGGCAGTTCTTGCAGGTCAGTGCTCCTGAGGTTCCACTGCCTCCCCTTCCCAGTGCTTCCAGAGCACCAGGCACGCCTTGGCTTTCAACTCCTGCCCACCAAAATGCCTCCTTCCCATGGAGAGGAGCTTGGATGTGGGTTGTTGGCTGCAGCCTTCACTAGGGACTGCTGCTGGAGGTAACCGTGAGAGGTATTTAAATAGGTGGTTTCAGCAACAGGTCTTTTGGGCAGCTTTCTCATCTTAACTTCTTGGTGCTGCCTCACATAAAATGTACAGCTTAGTGATTGCTGAATGTGGGAAATGACTCTCAATATCATGGAATCACAGAATGGTTTGGGCTGGAAGGGTCCTTAAAAGTCATCTCATACTCACCCCCTGCCATGGACAGGGATACCTTCCACTAGACAAGGTTGCTGGATATGTGACAGGCAAGGTCTTCATACCTACAGGTATCTGTCCAAAGGTTTTCCAATGGAGTGTGTGGGTGCTGGAACGTTTCAGCTCAGGTTGCTTCTCCTTTTCGTTGGGATGAATCCCAGAGATCTGGGGCTACATGCTGGGGGTATTCCTCTTCTGCCTGCACTTGCAGGAGCTGCTGCAGCAGAAGGCTGCAGAGTTGCAAAGAGCATTGAAAGAGCAGTCAGCTCTCAGGGGTGCTTTTTCCTTATTTTTTTGGCCTTGTTTTGGCCTGGACAACACATTTCTCCAGTTTCAGTTTCACTTTCACTCCCATTTTTTTTTTCCTAGAACGCTTCGCTCTTCAGACTGCCCTGAAGTGGCAAAGCCTTTTTGGAATTATATATGCTCCCAGGGAACTGTTGTTTCCTCTAAAGTGGACTGTTTCTGCTGGAGTTACCTAACAAATAATTTAGAAGTCATTATGTCCTCAAAGCTTTATTCACAGAGTACAAATTTCTGGCTAAGTGGGACCTGCCAATGTTTGGTTTTCAATATCTTGTTTAGGAAACGTTGATATAAAAGATGAGAGACAGAACAAGAGATGTGAAAAGCCAAAGCAGTGAATGATGCTGCTGTTTAATTACTTGAAAAGAAAGGGTTTCTGATGACCCAGGATAGACAATGAGATAATGAACTGAAGCCCTAGGCGAAGGAAAAAAAACCAACCCAAAACAACAAACCAAACCAACCCAACCTTTGTTGTGGGGCATCACAAATTGTGTGCCCCTTAAAAATTATCAGGAGTTGAGGAAATGAAATGACAGAAGAGAAAATACAATGTATTGTAAGTACCAGCTGCTCCTGGGTAGCCTTTTCTCCGTATCAAAAGAGGACCTGCAGAGGCAAGATCAGGCAACACATGAAAAGTTAACCAGTGGAAACACATTTTTCACTGGGAATAGAGTCTGTATTCTCACAATAGGAAAGTGATTAAGTGCAAAGAGCTGAGATGAACTGAGAAAAAGAAGAAACATTGGGATTAGTGTCTGTTGTTTAAATTGGCAAAGCAAGGGGAAAATATTGGTTCCAGGACCAATAACCTAAATGGCACTGTAAATCAATGAATGGTAGGTTGTCTGTAGCTGAGCAATATAGATGTCCATGGATTTACTGTGTAGTTTCCTGTGGTGGTAGTTTGATAGTTTTTTTCCCCAAGTATCCATTGTAACATATCATCTGAGAAGGCTGCTCAGGTGTGTATACGGTTGGATGAGGTAGAGAAATCGGTGATTTATCTGTGTTACTGATGACGTATTTCAGATTTCCTGCAGTTGGCATTTGGCATATCCAAAGCCCTGTGGAGGTGTCCCAGATGGCATTTTTTAGCATCAGGAAAAGATGTAGTTTTGAATTAATAAGATCACAGTGACCTGCCATTCAAGTTACTCTTTCCTTCAGGATATTGGATGCTCAAGACCAGATGCTCTGTGATGTAGAGGCAAGGATTCAATTTTAGAGAAGCAGACAGGAAGCAGAGTACATCAGGGAAAGCATTTCTAATCCTGATGCCTGTCACCATCTGCTTGTGGGAAGTTATCTTCAACCAGAGGGTAAGAAGGCTTGGCTGGGGGCTACTGTGTTTTGACAGCAGAAATCCAAGTAAGTTGTAATTTTTGTCTGTGCTAGCTAGTCATGTTGTTGGACTTGGCCTTCCACTGAGAGTGGGTGAGATTTCTCTTTGTCCTTCCAGTCAGTGATAAAATATTAGAAGCCTTCCTGAGCTGGTGCTCAGGGGGTGAGGAGGATCTTGATAAAGACGGTTGTTGTTACTCTGTAAGGATTCAGTGCGGCGAAGAATTGGTCTGGATCACAGTACAGGTGCTCTACAAAAGGGCTGAAAGCCTTGTTGGCTATTCCTCTGAGCTTT
>VZUA01097684.1:35847-67150 GCA_013401035.1 Horornis vulcanius | reverse complement strand
TGTTGTTTTTTTTTTTTTTTTTTTGGCCCAGGATGTCAATAGCTGAGGAATGAGGAAGAGAAAGAAACTCATCAAAATGACAGCTGGGGCAAACTGGGAAGAGAAGAAATCCGCCTGATGTAAATACTGCTTGTCCCATTGCCAGCCCACTCATATCACCCCTATCAGGTCTGTACCCCATTTTTATGTGGATACAATGAGCCTTCTGCTCAAGGGGCTTGAGTTCAGCCTTGGATTTCCCTCCTACCCTAAGAAGTGAAAGGATCCGTGTCCCTTCTGACCTGCTTTCTGTCTGAACTCACTCTGAAACAGAGAGCAGATGATGTGTTTGAGAGCACAGAAATGCTTCAGTCAGCTGGGCTGCTTCCTTAGCCCTTTCCTTCCAGAGAGGGGGAGTATTTGTTGTCCCAGCGTCCCAACAGTTGGAGGTGGCGGAAGTGTGCGTTTCGGCATCCTACGCTCCGGTGGGTATTGTGGGTGTAGGAACAAACACACTTTCTTTGTTTTAACAAAGCCCTGCATTTTTGGCTCTCACCAAAGGCTGGTTTGGCCCCGTTCCCTGTAGCACAGAGCAGGACACAACTTGAGGCACATGAAATCTGCTTTCTCCCTGGGGCCGGGGCATTGAGCTGCCCCTATGCTCACTTCCAAGAGGACACAGGCAGCTCACCCCCTTGGGGGGCTGTTCCTGGGGCTGGCTGCGGGTCTGGGGGTGCTGGCTCCTGGCAGAGAGGGATGCATGAGGTGTGGCAGTTTGGTGTGCTCTTGGAGGAGTTGCTCTTGCTGGAAAGATAAGGGGTGTTTTTGCAAGGAGATGTAAGCAGTTTAGAGAATGCAGTCCTAGAAGTTGGTAGGAGCCTGGCAAGGCTTGCAAAGCCCAAACATGTGTTGCTTCCCAGAGGAGTGGACACAACTTGTGTTTTCTAAGCTCTTGAGGCAAACATGCCATACTTTCAGTATGCTAGCAAAAGTACTGGAGGGTACCAGAAGCAATAGGTCCCAGCTTATGAAATCCCCATGTCTCTTCTTGTGCTCTGAATGGCTCTCCATGTGCTCCAGCATGGCTCATTGCTCTCAAGCAGACATGGTGCATTATTCATGAGAAGTGCATCAAACTCTTCACAAAAACCCCCTTAACCCTCCAGTATTCTGCTGTGTCTTACCGCAGCTGTATGTTTTTCAGCAGCTCCTGTTTCTGCCTCTTCTAAATGAGTGAGCCAGGGCAGAGAAGACAGTGGGAATTTGGCAGTTTTTCTTCCAAGGGCCCTGTAGTGGTTTCACAGGGAGTACGCAGGCAGGGGTGAGCAGGTACTCTTACAGAGCCAGCACCCCACTGCATGTTGTTTTCACTGCTGAGGCAGCACTGTTAGAAAAGTTTCCAAAAGCAATGTGGTTGCTCACCGTAGACCTTTCCTAATGAGCTCTCAGGGGCTGCTTGCTGAGACACCATGTTCTATCTGGATTTCTTGGGAAGTGGATGGAAAGGACAGACAAGTCCTGATTCTTGGTGACTTGAATACAAATATAAGAGCTACAGAGTTGCTTTTTGTGGTTCCCTTGGAAATCAGTGCTATTGTACTAATTCAGCTGTAATACTAAGGAATGCAGTGCAGGAATTTGTTGAGTTCAGCAGCTAAAATGGCTGCAGTGCCTGTGACTATGTAAAACGGACCCCGAAACTGCAAGGTCACAAGGAATAGCTGTGATCAAGGATTGAGTTCTGAAAATGTGTGTGAGGGATTTTGTTAGAGTAAAAAGGATTTGCTGCGTGCACAGGTGGGTTCTGGGTGAGACACTTTTGTCATGATGACTTGGCACTGACGTTTGTTATCCAAGGAAAAGATACTGAAAGCCTCTGTGATAAGTACAGCTGCAGTCTCTCAGCATCTAGATCCTTCACTTGAAATCTTTTTAACCTCTGAAACTTCCTGACTTAGGCTGAATTACTTCTGACTTAATCCAATGCAAATATTTTATCACTGGCTAGTCTGCACAAACCCCTGGAAGTACAGCAGCTGCCATTTTCCATCTCATTCAGCATCGCCTCTGACTGACAATGCTGTGGTCAGCATGAGCGGCTTCCGAGGAATCTACCAGAAATGCTGCAAGATATATTTATGGAATAACCTGCCCACAGGGAAAGTTTTACCCTACCAGTTCCACCGAGCATGCTCATGTATGTGTTCCCTAATCTTTGCCATCAGAACTTTGCCTGTTCTCATTATCCATACACATGTCAGACACTGTCATTGACAGTGATACCTTGCGCGACCTCGCTGGAAAACAAGTTCCTGAGTTAGCTGAGTGAGGAAAATGCGTGTGCACTGGATGAGAAGGCAGACCAGTGACTCTTGTACAGCAGCAGGCATTTTGGTGAAGGTGGCATCCTGTCCTGTGCCCTGCTGAGGCATTGCCTTGGCTGGGATGTTGGTTAAGGCTGTTGGTACAGCTCCTCAAGGCTTTGTGAGCAGGGCTGAAGCCAGCAGGCTTGAAAGGCAGGTTCAAACAGTCAGCCAAAGCATTCCCAAATCTAACTGCTTCTCTGTGGCCTGTGCAGTGATGGCAAAGCTAGCGGGCTGTTGTGCTGAGTGATGAGCTCCTCTCCGGTTATTAAATCAGGCAGAGAAAAATACGGAAATGGCTGGAGAGGTTTGAAAAGGGAATGTGTGAGCTGAGGTGCATAAGCAGTGCCAGAAAGTACAGAGATACATGTGTCGGACAAGTCAGCTCTAGCCAGTGGGTTTTATTTTGTCAGTCACAATGATAGACAGGATTATTAGTGCACTTTACTTGGGTGTTTCTCAGCACAGAGAGCGTACTCATTTTTAAACTTGGTTGAGTCAACTGCCCTGGCTCTTGATATAAGGACTTCTGGAAATGGTTCTGGTAGCGCTTTAGATGATTAAATGCAGCAATGTTATATTTAAAGACTGACTTGGAATCATGCATCCTGATGACAAAACACTTTTTTTAGCCAGAAAATTCAATGCACAGGTTTAAAATGACAGTATTTGAAGTTCCAGTGAATTGTGAGAAACTGGAATTGGTACAGTTATTTAGGTTTTTCTGAAACAGAGAGCTAAGAGCTGACTGCTAAGAAGCATCCAGGGGATGCCAAAATCACCATGAGTTACCTAAGTGGCAAAAACCCCAGCAATTTACTCAAGTAGCTAATGTATCTTCTCTTCAGGAGCTCCTAGTTTATTTAAAAATTGAAGTGAAGGTACAGACTAACCTGGGATTTAGGGCATGGAGAGCAGTCCTTGCTTTGGAGCCTTTGCAAGAGGGAAGATGTACAGTTATTTGGGTTAGGACTTGAGTACACAAAGCTTCTCAACTGATGTCTACAGCTGATAAGCTCTGCTTTTGTTAACACAGGGACTGTCATTAATTGAATTGAAATATAGTTGTCAGTGATGGGGAGTCACCACTGTGCCCATTGGAAACTCACTGGCTGTGGAAAAGCAGGTTCTTAAAAAACGGGATTTATTAAAGGGAACAGAGGAGCCCAAGTCCTGACCCATTCACGTGCAGACTGTGGCTCTGAGATCTTCCAGGAAAACATTAAATGGCATGAGGGGAACAGTGACTTAAGGCCAATCGTCTGTTCTCAGTGTCTGGGGACAGCACAGGGGTGGGAGCAGCAGAAGAGGAGGAAATATACAGTGCTCTCACTCCGCTTTGCAAGTGCTGTGTTTTGTGTTGCTGCTGCTTTTTTTTTTTTTGCCTGGCCAATGGACTGCATATTATTCCCTAGGACAAAGTTTGGATGGGTGACAAAGGTGGAGCTTGGTAGCTGAGGAGCAGCTGAAGGGGCAGTTGCTGTGTGGTAATCATAAACCTTGCTGAAGAAGGGGAGTTTTCCCCCTATGGAGCTACAATAGCCCCCTTTGTTCCCCTGAGAGTCTGGGTATTTCCCATGATGGATTGCTGTTCTGCCATGTTCCTTGTGAGCCGTTTGCAGAGCTCCATGGTTTAAAAACATTTTATGGATCTCGTCACCTTGTCCTGGACAGTCAAGCTGAGTGCAGGAGCTACAGCTGACTGAACAAGATGTGGAATATTGGCACTGCTTCTCTCGTTCAACTGCAGCCTGGAGGGAACCTTTGGAAGTGCGATTATTCTCTTCCGAAGTGTCTGTGTAGGAGACAGAGGAGGAAGGCAAGCAAGGTGAGCCTTGCCATGCTTGACACTAAGGGGAAGCAACATGTAAGGTACTATTTCCTTGGAAAATTATAATGAACTGAGTAAATTATGGTTTCTGTATTTTTCTTGGGTTTGTTGTTGTTGTTGGTTTTTAATGTTTTTGAGGTTTTTGTTTGGTTGGGTTCTGTTTGGTTGGGTTTTTTCCTATGCTATGCTCTTTTGGCCCAGAAGCGCCCTGGGTCGGGGATTTCCAGTGGCAGGGAACCTGCCGCGGGAGTGCGACAGGCTGCCAGGAGCCGCGGCACTATCCCGGCGGTGCCACGCTCCCAGGGAACGCATTCCCCCTGCTCGGGGGAATGGCTTTTCCCGGCCTAACGCACACGGTGGCCACGGCCAGGGCCACTCGCAGCCTGCGGGGCGGGCGAGGAGGGTGGGTCCCGCGGCCGCCCCTCCACTTCCAGCCGTGGAAATCCGCACCTGCCCCGAAGCCGCTCGGAGCTCGGGGCGGGGAACCGCAGCCCCTGACCTCAGACTCCTCCTCCGGGCTCCCCGCCTCGGGCCCCGTGACGCCGAGCGGCGGCTGGGGATGGGATGGGACGGGACGGGCCGGGATGGGAGCGGGTGAGGGGACGGCCGAGCCCGCCGGCGGCTTTAAATGCAGGCCCGGCCCGGCGTCGCCAGCACAGCCGCGCCGCTCGCTCGGGGTGCCGCGGGCGCTCACCCGCACGGACACGGACACGGACACGGAGGGGCAGGTGTAGGGCCGCCGCCATGCCCCACTGAGCCCGCCCGCAGCCCGTCCGCAGCGCCCGACCTCCGCCTCGGCTGCCCTGCAGCCCCCGCCCGCCGCCAAGCTGGAGGAGCGCCGCAAGCCCGAGCCCCGGAGGTGAGTGAGGGGGAGCGGGGGTGGAAACGCCGGGCTGCGTTTCTCCCTCCTCAGTGTCTTTTTCGGTGCTCAGCTCTGCTGGAGCCAACTTTTAAAACGCTTCGTGGTGTTTCTAAACTTTATTTGCCGTTTCAGTGAGTTGTTAGCAGCCGCTGAATAGGCAGCCTCGTCTTTCCCAGGTTTCCAGTTTTCCACCTGGTATATGGTCGTATGGAGTGTTGTATTATCCAAGACCAGCTCTTTGCTGTTTGTTTGCCCATTTTGTGCTTCCTGTGAAGCGCTGCCGTCCAGAGCGAGAGCATACGAGGAAACGAGGATTTAACCATCTTTAGGCTTGTTCTTTTTTTCTTTACAGCGTTAGTTACTAATGAATTTTTATTTTGTTCGGAGCATCCCTTTAGCACTCGCTTTCAGGAGGGGCACTCGGATGTGCAGGGAGCTCCCACGACGTGGAAAAATGCACCGGGCTCTCCCAGGAGAGCGGGGCTCCGGACGCATGGCGGGAGCTCCGTGGAGTCGTTCCGCAAAGCTGCTCCTGTTAGTAAAGTTGGGTGCGTAAGGAGCAAGGTCGGGCCCTGGGGCAGGTCCGAGCAGTAGCAGCTCCGTCGGAGAGCTGCTTCGTGTACTATATATAGGTACTTGCTCCTTTTGTATCAGAGATGTGCAGTTACTGTGCATATGAACGTGACTTGGTGCGAGTGCTCCTAGCTGCTTAGGGACTTGGTTCAGGTTGTTCCTATAATGTACATATTTTCTGTTTATAAAAAACAAAACAAAACCCAACCCAACCAACTAACCAAAAACCAGAAAACCCCAACCCCCCCCCAACAAACAACCAACAACCAACCAAACAAAAGACCCTTGTTGGATTTAACAAAACGTGCAGAGTTGTATATATTGTGTGTGGGACAGAATATGCTGCAAAGTGCTGGTGTGATAGGCTGCAGGAACATGCCTAGTTCTTATTTTGGTTGAGATCAGTAGGAAATTGTGTATAAAGAGCAGAGAGGCTTCATTTTGTTCTCATAATTTCCTGTCCTGTGCCAAATGATTCAACGGGACTGTTTGCATCTCTGCTTGCTCAGAGCGTGTACATGAGCTGATCTCTCCTAGTCCATGCCCTTCCTTTCAGTAACTGCCATTCTATGCTCAAAGACTTTTTCTGGTGACTCCGGGATTAGATGTTGGAGGAGTTAATTTTGCAAAGCCTGATGATTTTAGCTCTCATCAGTTTCACCTGCGGTGAGGATCAGTGGGATTGGAAGGGCAAATGCTAGTGCAATCTGCAAGGATGCTTCTTCAGCTTCCTAGGAAGGAAATACAGACTTTCAAGTTCCAAAGAAATATGGGGATGTGCTTGTAACTTAGCCTTTGCTCCTGCTGAATGTGAATTTCACATTTTTAAATGTCGTGGCTGAACTTTGGGGAGCTGCATTTCCAAGATTTCAAGGGACTGGCAGCTGTAGACTGCTGATCTCAGATGAGTGGGGAGCAAGGTGTGGTGGTGGGGTAAGGAGGAATTACAGTTTTGTTTTGTTGTTTTTGTTTTGTTTTGTGTTTTCTTTTTCCAGCTATGGGGAGGAGGGTTGAAGCTTTCGTTTGTGTGCATAGGGCATTCCTGGCAAGGTAACACCCTGCATTCATCCGGTCTGCTCCCAGCAAGGTCCGGCAGGATTTTCTGCAGCTCAGAACTGTGCAGGGTTTTCCCCTAAACTTCCATGTTACAATTTTAAATCTTGAAACTTCTCTGCAGCTGGAAAACAGCCTCATATGCTGTTGCAGTCTTGTGGTATCACTTGCAGCAGGTTTTTAAGAGGAGCTTTTAAAATGCAGCAGGTTTAGGGTAAATGCTTCGGTTACCGATGTCTTAAGCTGATAAGAAAAGGTTGGATTTATGCATGAAGCGAAGTTCAAAGAAAAACATCCCCATGAGAAGGAAAAATCTATAACTCCTTTTGTTTTCAGATCTACCTGCTTATCAGAGAGGGTGGAGGAGCCGAGTGTGTCTCCGGCTGAGGATTTTCTAATGTTGCCACCCTGGACAGCTGTAATAAATAATAAATTGGAAGGTGTTTTGGGCAAAGTTGTGAGGGAAAATTGCTGCATGAGAGGCTAAAGAAGAAAACCTGTCCTTATTTTTCTGCCAGTAAGTGTGCAAACACCTATTTGCAGTTGGAGGTGCTGCCTTGCCAGAAAGATGCAGTCATAAAGGCAAGGTGTTGCTTTGAGAAAGGCAATATTGGGGGAAATGTGCTGTTTTGGGAGGTGGGTGGGTGCCCAAAACCAGGCTGCGTGGGTACAGCAAATGATGCTCTTGTTTGTGTACATGCCATCTTTAGTGCGGATTTGCTAGTAAACCAATTTCTCTTTAATTTAATTTTTTGGATTTTATGCCATGACGTTTTTATACATGTCTGTATCAAGATAGCGTGGCTTTTACTGGTCTTCGCTCCAATTCCTCCCTGTGGGCTGGGAGAACCAGAGGAGTTTGAAGGTGCCTTGTTGCAAACAGTGTTCACGGCACTCCGGCACCGTTCGGTCCCTCAGTGTTGTGAGATGCCTTCATGGCCCCACTGTGAGAGCATCCTTGTCATGCTCCAGCGGCCTGCCTGGCACATATTTTCTGTGTGCATTAGGTTTAGAATTTGAACTCTTGCTTTGAGCAAATTAAAAAGCTTCTGATAACTCCTCGTTCCAAGTCAATTAGCTGCTTCCGGCTTCAAATGCACTTAAAAGGCTCAGAAGAGGGGGAGTGCTCTTTGAAAACCCAGTAATAGCAGTTTATGGTTAATATTGATAAAGGAGTGCGTCTCTGTGTCATTGTGCTGAGTCTGGTGGAAGGAAAGCTCCTCTTTTTGTGCTTCCTCAAAACATAAGCACTTGGATGGGGAGTCAGAGGTCTTTCTCTTAACTCTGTTAAGAAAGCTCTTCACTGTGTGGTTTGAAATGAAAATACATCCATGAAATGATCAAGGTTGCAGTGAATTCCCACAATCACTCAAAGCAAGGCTTCTGCCCCCCTGTCCTTGAACTTTGAGCTGCTGTAGCATCTCGTTTCTCCTGAGTTTACTCAGGATTGCGTGCAGTTTGTGGCAGGAATGCTTTTTATTGCTGTTGGACGGTGTCAAAGACAATAACTGCGCCCATAATTGGGTGATAAAACAGTGTGTAGCATTAGTAAAAAGAGCTCTTGTTTCTCAATGGCTTAATTACATTAACTGAAGAGATAAAAATGTCTTTGAATTACTGTCCCACAATTACAAGGAGGGTATCACATACGGAACGTATTTGAACATGCCATTGGGACTGGCAGTGTGGTGAACTTGCGTGGAGATTTATGAGAAATTTGAAAATCAGAGAAAACTGCATTCAGTTCTTGGTGTTCAGTTTGATTTGGAACAGTAGATTTCTGTCCAAATTCCATAGACATGTAGATCCACACTGTTGGAGTACGGCTGAGCCTTCTGAGCACAGCAGAGGAGGTTGCAAATGGCCCTGGTTTTATTTGATTTTCTCACCAGAAAAATCAGAAGAGCTGATTCCTTGTTGCCAATCAGAATCCTTTGTATCTGCAGAGCAAATGGGCTTTCGGCTTCTGAATTCCAGAAACATGTGCTCTTAGGAAAGTTCATTCTGCTACCAAAGTAAAACAGAGATTGAGGGGGGACTTAAAATAGATTTATTGTTTATAGTTATAAATACATATGGAGAGAGAGAGAATATGGCTGATCTATATATTTTCTACTCCTAAGGAAATCCTTTTAGTGGGGGAAGAGGATTTTCCAAGTGTTTCAAAACCTGGCTGTGTTATATAACTACCTTTGCAGCAGATCAGGATCATATTTCTGTTTTGCTAGCATATAATAAATACTTGCTAAATACTCTGTATTAATTCTGTCTTGAAATAAGACTTAATTGTCCGTCCATAAGTATTGATCCATACTTCTGGCATCCCAAAGTGAGTTGAAGAATTTGGTGGTGGGAATTGTGTCCATGACTTCTTTTAAGACTGAGGATTACTCAAATCACTTCATTCTGTTATTAATAATGATTATAAAAGCTATTTAATTTTATTCAAATCATAATTAGTAATATATTAATTATTATTAATACACTTACATATAATATATAAATAATACAGAGCTATGGTACCTCCTCTTTTGACCTTTGCGAGGTAACTGCTGCTCGTCTGTGAAGTTAATGAAACAGGCTGATATTTGATGTGATTGTTCCCCAAGGGAGATTGAATTTTACTTTCTTTTGAAAGTTACCACAACGAGTTGGTATTATGCAAGAAGTTCTGGTGGGTTTGCATATGCCACAAGTTTTTAGCTTTTTTCACATAGGAGTTACTCCTGTGATGTGTTCTCTTTCTGCTACTTTTTCTGAGCAAAACATGCAAACACTTTGATTTTGATGACTATGCAGATGTGTAGTCTGATGTCAAAGAGGCCAACTGAAGTCTTGTGTGCTAACTACTTATCTTTACTAAATTTTTTCAGTTTTATCTATTTTGTACAGTAGGTGGAGAAACAGTACTTGTCTCTTTTTCAATGGTATGTGCAACTTGAAGATTATGGTATTTTCCTCTTAAGTTTTTTTAATACGTTTTTACTTCATTTTAATCACATCTTGAAGGTTTACTGAACTAGTTTCAACTCTTAACCTTGAACAGAGGATTGCAAAAGTTAACTGCTTTTATTGTAGCAGTGGCTGTATAACACTTCAAACACATTGTCAGCCCTTCGACATAAGCGTAAAGGTCTTTTCATCAAGGCTGCTAAATATGAGATTGTTTAGAATGAAGCTGGGAAATAGTTGCTCAGTAGCTCAAGGAAAAGTGGCATTTGAGCACCTGTCTGTTGCATTGGAATTGAAGTATATTGCTTATACACAGGAATTGGACCTGCACATTTTGCTGAGGTCTCGGAGTTGGCAAATGTTGTCATCTTGAAGCAGATGTTACCTACATTCTTGTTAAATTTGTCTAGTCTGATCTCACTTCCCTCGCTGACACTTTGTGCATTCAGCAGACACAGAGCACGGCTCAAGACCAGCAGCCTTGCTCAACAGAGCTGCCTGTGTGTCCTTCTGGGCAGGAACAATCATACCCAGGGGAAAATAGATGGGGCTTTGTTCTCTTGTGTCCCCAGCAAAGCTCCGTTCCAGAGCCTTGATGGCACAGCAAGCCAGCGTGTGGTGCCATGGGAGTGTTCTACATCCATTGTTTGACATCTCATGATCTCTTAGGTGAGCAGTAAGAGGGTTTGAGCAGTAGAAGTGTCAGTATGGTGTTCGATGGAAGCAGTGCTGGACATGTTTGCAGTGCTGATGATGTTTCAGTGCAGTAACATCTGCGTTAGTGCAGTGAGAAAGGTTGGAAATGTGGAGCTGTTGCCTTAGTCCCACAAAACACTTCAGTGCAGGTCTTCTGCTTTGAGGCAGTTCAGCTCGTTGGCCTTCAAGGCCATGCTGAAGTGCCATGCTGGGGTGAGTCCTGCGTGAGTAGTTCCACCAGCATGAACGGAAGAAAGGTGTGCTGAGATAGGACAGTGTGTGGGGAGAATTCATCAAGTGGGGCCAGAGGGGTGCAGGGACAAAGTCTGGATTGCAGCCATGATCTGCTTGCAGGGTGGGGTTGGAAATCAGTGAAAGACCAGTGCAAAGTCTTGAGTGCATCTTTGATAGGGACTTGAAAGGTGGTGTTAGAGAATGGCTGTAGAATAGAATATTGATTTAGAGTTGGAACGAATTTACCGCCATCATTTGTCCACCTGCCTGGCTTGTCTTTTCAGTCCCAGTTCGTCTGTTGGATGACATCAGTGAATTTTTGGAAAAAATACTTTGAAATAGATCTTGAAATGCTCTCCATTTCAGAGTGGGTTTGCATCTCTGTTGTGTTATGGGCGCATCACTGGAACGTGCGTGCAAAGGAGATTATTGTTGCCTAAGAGCAAGAACTGCTTCTACTGGAACGTGATATACGCAATGATTCCCAATAATTCTGTGAATGTTTCTCACTCAGGATAAAAGAGTATCTTTCTCCCTTTTAATCAATGGTGAGGGATGAATTTCTATACTGAAGGTCAGCTTTAGGAGCAAAGGCAGGTTGTCTCTCATGATGTACAGCTCCCATGTCATACAAGCTTGGCGAAGGCCATCTGTGTCCATCTGTGTCCATCTGTGTCCATCTGTGTCCATCAGTGTCCATTGGGCTTTCCATGCCTGGGGAAGAGATTTTGCACTGTGCCTGACGAGGCGGATGTGCGGTTCCATCCATGGCACTCTGGAGGGTTCTGGCTTGTTTGTGGCAACTTGCTGGTCTTTGGGTCTGCTGGGCTCTGTGTTGCCACCTTGGCAGTGCTCTGAAGTTCATCCTGAGAGCCTGCTAGCATGGAAGGAGTGTGAGCAAGCCTGGGCTCGAGCGTGGGCCTAGGCCCACGCTTCATCGGCAGAGCAAGCCCAGGCGCTCTTGCTCAGCTATTGTGGGCACAGAGCTCCAGCCAGGATGCTCTGAGTGCTCAGCTTCATGGCTTACTCCTATTTACAGTGTAACTTGAAGGAGAGGGCATGGTAACTGCCATTCTTGTACTGTAATTTAACCTGAGATGGACACTCTGGAGCTTTGAACAAAACAGTGAAACGAGAGGAGTTGCTGCAAAAGGAAGACCTCCATATTTCCAAAGTTTTGCTTGGATCATGGATCTCTTCCCTTTGCCAGGAGTACAGTGTATAAATTTTGTTGAAAGGGAATATGCTGCAAAACAACCCTGTGAAAAAACCCCAACTGTGTGCTCCAGTGTCAGAATCCTTTCCAGAGACTGAGTAAAGGGCGATCATGTCTCCAGCTTTTAAAATAATTAATCGAATTAAAGATCAAGCTAAAAGAGCTCAGTTCACTGAACATTAGCTGTGCAACTTAATTTGTTAAAAAGCATTGAAAAAACAACTTAAGTTCATCTCGCTCAAAATGTCTTTCCCAGCAAGTAACCTGGATGTCCCCTGAGTCTTCAGAAATGTGTGAGCGTAGAGATTCCTGTGAATTCTTAAAGCTTCTGTAATAACTTTTCTACGAATGGAGCCATGCTTCTTGAACGAACCTGTTTCTGCCTTTTTAATTCTAAGTGATGAATAGGACACCTTTGCATTAAGTATTCCTGGTCCATTAAGTATTGCCTTGGGTTGCCAACAGCTCTGTTTTCCTGGAAAGGCTTTACTTGTGACTCAGTGAAGGTACCTGCGGGTTTTTGTGGAGAGGTCAGTTCAGTTCTGGATGTGACCCTTAACTTGTAATTCTCAGAAATATCTATGAAGTCTTGAACTGTGGTATCAGCCCAACTTTTCTGGCTCTGTTCCCAGACCAGTCATTCTGCTTAGCAATAAAAAAGTGCAAGATAATGGATGCAGATAACTGGGATTTAATATTACTGTAGCCCATTTCCCGTTTACCTTTAAACAGCCGTGTCGCAATTAGGTGCTGGGCATAAAGTTGTTCTTTGTTAACAGGTGTCTGCAAGAAATGTGTGACTAATGACTGTGTCTGGGTTCAGCCAGGTGGCCCTGACAGCTTAAAAAAGGAGTGTAAAAGCTGCTTTATCCTGTTGTGCTTTTATGAATATCTAATACCAATGCAAACCATTTCAGGCCTGTTACAGAAAGTTGTTTTCCCGAGGCTTCTTCTGAAAGAATGGCTGCCTCCAGTGTTTTAGGCAGATGTCTGTGGAAAAGAGGATGGAAGCAGGTGGTGGGTGATCGACACAAGCTGTGAGGTACTCCAGCATGTCCTCATGCATGGCCACTGATGCTTCAAGGTGTACCTGTTGCACCATGGGCCTGGCCAGCTGCTTCGAGAAGTACCTTCTCCAGCCTGGAGTTATCCTTTGGGGTGTCATCCACAGGTCACAGCCCATTGCCTCAAGCTCCCAGTGGAGTTGCAGCCTTCCCAGGGGAGCAGTGAGTAGCCCTGCGCTGGGCCCCGCCAGCCTGCGCATGTTGTCACTGCTGTTATCAGAGCATTCCCAGGCCCAGTGGAGTGGCCTGATAAGCACCATGGTGAGCACCGAAAGCAAAAGCTGCCCCTTGCGAGCTCTAGGCACCACATGCAGCCAGGCAAATGTGCCCATGGGAAGACAGGAGCCTGCTGATTAGTATCCATACAGCTGTGACAGCTGTAAATTCCACCTAGCACATTCCAATCAAATCTGCCGTTAATTTGAACCCTTTGTGCCCTGCACTGGATGCCAGGAAGGGCTGTCCTGATTTAACCTCAGCCAGCAACCAAGCCCAGCAGCGCTGCTTGCTCACTCCCACAGCAATAACTCCAACACTGTTGAATTCCCATTTGTGAATTGTGTGTTTCCAGCACAAATCCAAACCGTAGCTCCGTACTAGATGCTGAGAAGAAAATTAGCTGTATTCCAGACAGAGCAGCACAGAATGTTATATCTGCTGTAGTTCTTGAGGATCCCTTTGAGTTTATAGTTCCTAAAACAGAAGTAGCAACTCTTGCTTTGTACAGATTTCTGGAAGAAGAGGAAAGAGAATGTGGGATCTATAAAATATTTTTTATAGTGCTTGCTAATATTAAAACACTATGGCTTGAAACCCTAATGGGTAAAAGGCTGAATTGTACAGGCACATGGGAAATCTGAAGAGAACATTTGAAGAATGCCTGGGAAGTTCATGTTTATGAACTAATGATCTGGAGTCAGAAGGAACCAACTGCCATGCAGGGAGAGGAGCTCATTCCAGTGAGGAACTTGTGTAAGTGACAGTAAAGGAGGCTCAGTAGTGTTCCTCTGGTAAAGGAAGATGCAAATGATCTTTTTTTTTAGGTTTTCTCTCTCCAGAGAAGGATTTTTTTCGTAGTCCATTCCTAGAGCAGATGAAGTTTTCCAGAAACTGAAAGAAAGACTGATGCTGAAATCTCATTTTCTCTTCTCTTGCAGAAGTCTGCTTGGTCTTTGGTCCAAGCTGAGTAGTCATTATACTGGTGTTTAGGTTACTTTGGAGGACATAGGACATCCTACAATAGTGCTGCTTGTCAGCATTGCTGTGTACCTACCACTTTTGTCCCACAAGTTGTTCTTCCAGACAACATTGTTGGGTCACAAGGAAGGAGTTCTTCAGAAGAAATAGCTGTGAGAATTTCTTTCTGGCAAGAAATTACTTTTCAGCTCTCGGGTTGTTATTTTCTTCACAAATCTTGTTTTAGGCTGATACGAATAAGTCTATTTTGAGCTTCCCTTAAATGGATGTCACGTAGAGGACAGCCTTGTTAAAACTTGGGAGTTGCCTGCTCAGCAGTTGGGTTCTGTGCTCTTGGCCGTGGTTGGCAGATACAATAAACCCAGCTTTAGGGCACTGAGAACCAAATTAAGAACCTGTTTCTCCCATGGAGCAAAATGCCAGTCCAGAAGCAAACACATTTTGCTGGTAAGGAGAGTTGAAAATTGCTAAATGGATTGCCTTTATGCAGGATCATGCGTAGTCTGCTCATACCACTCTGCTTTTATGCTGCATCATGTTCTTCCCACTGGAGCTGGTGTCCTGGTGAAGGAACCCATATCGCTCTGCCGGTCATGTGCCCCCACCTGCTCTGGGCCAGGCTCTTATTAATGACTAATTGGTCTGCAGGGCTGAGTGTAAAGATCATGGGCTCGGCCTGCTCCTTGCTGGGATCACACTCCCAAGCTGAGGTGTCAAGTGGGTCACCATGCCGTGCTGCATGCATGGAGGGGCAAGGGGCACCCCAAGGGGATGCTTTGCTCCATGCTTCGTTTACCTGTTCCCTAGAAGTGTACAAAATCCTCCTTTGCTTTCTCTGCAGGCACTGTCAAGTGTGTGGCTGTGTGGATGACCTCTCTGTGTGCTAGTGGTAGTGAGGTTCCCCTAGACTGTATTATATCCCAGTGACTGTTGGTGCTCTGGAACAGCAGAGTCTTCTTTCCTACCAACCTGCCCCTCTGATACCATGTGAAATTAGGAGGAGTGGAAGTTTTCCTGCCTGTGGGTATAAGTCTGGTTAGTGATAGCCAGAGACCATGCATGTGGTTGTGCCAACAGCCCTGAGAAGGTAGAGCAGATGCTCTCCTGGAGATGCTATCCTTGTGGGTATCACTTGTGAGGGACCTCTATCCTTCTGGCTCTGCGGCTTGTGCTGGAGTAATCGGTGCTTTGTTGAGCACTTGGCACTCCTGGGAGACACAATGATACCCAGGTCCTTGCTGCTCTGGGCTGTGACTGACTCTCTTCTGACTGCAGCTTAAATTGGTGGAAATGATGAAATTCTTTTTTTCAGTTTAGTCTCAAGTTATAAAATAGCTTGGTTTTGCATTTTACTCCCCTCTCTCCTCTTCTGTTAGGAAATGTTTCTTTATCTTTAGTAAGCTTCCGTTGGCTTGTGGTTTTGGTTTTTTTGGGGATGTTTTTGCGGTTTTTTTGTTGTTGTTGTTGGTTTTGTTTTGTTTTGTTTTTTCTCTTTTTTCTGGGTTTTTTGGTTTTTGTTTTATTTTTTTCCTTCCCAGTGCAGCCAGTGAAGGCAAGAAGGCCATTTAGTTTGAAATCTGGCTGTTTGCATTTCTGGCTCTCAGGTCTCCATTAGGTTTGAGTGACTATTATTGAATTAGGATTTGATGCATGCACCAGGATCAATGCCAGTGACCTTGCTCAACTGAGATTTTGTCTCATTACCCCAAGGGAATAGTCACTATGAAGTCTTTTGGATGAACAGTTGGCACTCAAGTGAGGATGCGGTCCGAAGCCCTCTGGGATTTTTTTGCTTGTCTAATATTTTTGGAATTCTTTCTTCTGCCGGAGTCTTGTGTGTGTGCTGGCATTTGGTTTGGATGGCTTTGCCTTTCTGTTTTAGCGTTACAGCTGTGTGCTGTCCTCACACTCCTTTGGAGGTGACTCTGAGTGGTATCACATCCCTTCTTATTTTGGAGCAACTGCTCCAACGTGGAGGAATTGCAGTTTTACAGAGACATCTAGTAACCAGGTAAAGTTGGCATAATTTGGGGATAAGTGCTCTTTGAGAAGTTTCTGCTTGTGTAATGCCCTGTGAGTAGTTAAGCAGATTCCCAAAATGATCCATGTTAAAAATATCCTTTATGCTGGATTATGCTTTTGAAACCAGAATATTGTGAATCCACGTATCGCTTCAGAATGCCAAGAACTGGATCAGAAACGCTGTGCCTGCACTCTGGGAAGTGCTGAGAGTGCATTAGCTCCCTTGGCTGCTTCAGATACGTCCAAAATGTTTTATACAACCAGGCTTTCTGCCTCTGCCATTCAGAGCTCAGGTCTGGATTGTGCTGGATCAGGTCTTGCCTGTCCTCCCCACAGCAGGAAGGCAGCACACACCTTGTACGGATGTTACCATCGGTGGTCCAGAGCTTTGTGATGCATTTAGAGGGGTTTCAGTGTCTCGGAAATGGTTGGGAAGGTGTTGGTAGGACAATATGCAGCTCTAGGAGTTGTGCATTTGACAGTCTGAAGGCTGAGGGAAGGGAAAACTTCAAACTCTAATTACAGAGGTGAAATTAAGCTATGAGATGGTCTCACACCTGTCGTGTGGTGTGATTGCTATGGAGAACTTTCTGCCCCAAAGCAGTCACAGGAGAGGACAAGTGTAGGAGTTAGCTTCTTGCTGGGAAGCCAGGATTGAGCCTGCCGGGTTGTTTTCCCTGGAGAAAAGCAGCCCTGGGTGAGTGGTGCCAGTGGTGAGCTGCCCCACCCCTCATTGTACACACTGCCTGTTCCTTTGCTCAGTGGGAAATGGACTTAAACCCAGCACTACCTATTCCAGATAACTCTTTTCCTTTAGACACAGGACCAAGCTGCCCACTCTAATGTCCTCATTTATAGTTGGGAATTTGCCTCAGAATCAGGCTTCTCATGCCTTGGTTTTGGAGGTTCCAGGTGGGCAATATGTAGCAAATGCTGCAAGAGTTTTCTGCAGTTGCTGTTTCTTTGTCCAGGTTTCTCTATAGAGCTATCCAGATCTCCTGTACTTTGAAAGTTGTGTGATGAGCTGATGTAGAATACACGCTTGAAACATTGCAGGTGCTTCTTAGCCCATGGTACCTGCTCCTGTGACACAACACACTTAGTCACAGATTCCTCAGAAAGAGCTCTTACGAGAGGCTGGAACAAGCCTGTAACTGTATAAAACAGCATAGGTTTCAAATAGAAACATGGTCAAGTAAGAAGTTGCCTCTCAGGCACAAAACTGTTACAAAAAATATTGCAGGATATGACATTGTCACGGTAGTAAATAGCCAAAAATAGATCAGATGCCACAGGCTGGCTTGAAATAATAATTTTAGGAAAAATCCACTACTGTGTATGGGTTTAAAACCTGACACTACTCTGCCTCTAGAGAAAGCTTTTTTTTTTGTGATTTCTATTTCATCCATTGCAGAAAACAAAGCTACAAAGACATCTGATTTATGTTATCCTCAAACAGATGCATTCATAATATTTGCAGTCTAGAATCACTGCTCCCTGTGGATTTGTCTTATTTGATTCCATCCCCAAAGCTCCTGCTGAAGTGCAAGCTTGAATTCCTTACAGAGTGTGTCTGTACCTTTTCCTGGCTGTGGCTAGATTAAATACAGTAGATGGATGCAGGATGTCTCAGGAGCCTGGTGCTTGGCAGCAGAGGTTCACCCTCTCCTGGAGAGGGGCTTGCACTGAGATCCTGCAGCTCTCAAATGAAGCTGGAGTGCAAGGCAACCTTCTCCTTGCTGAGTCCCTAGTTTCAGCTCCATGGTTTCTTTGAGGAGAAGGAAATGAAACTGAAGAGGCAGCTGACTTTATTAGTTTTTATACTTATGTCATTTTATGGTCAGTCATTTAATCACAATGAAGCAAAGGCTTCAACAGTTACGCCTGCCCTGACATCCAGTGCCAGTATTCCCCTAATATTTCCCTGTGTTTTGATAGTGTTACTTTATTGTTTGTGCAGAAGACAGCTGTAACTTCATTCACTCCTCCTTGCTTTTCCTAGTAGTTACTTCATTTTTGGAACATATCCAACTTCAGCAGTTCTTCCAAAGTTGTCAAAGATCGAAATTGAAATCCAAATGATGGAACTTATTTTGCCATCATGAATTCAAATGCTTCTTGTCTTGGTTTCAGGAAGGTGCTCTCATAGTATTCACCTGTGAGTTGAGATAAACATTTAGAGTTCTTGGCGTTCCAGTCTGTAAGAGTTTCTGAAAACAAGATTTAGTCAAGAACTGAGACTGCTATTTAAATCCTGTCATGGGACTTAATTTCAGTCTCTGAGAATACCTTCATAGAGGGAAACATTTCACCAAATGAGATGACTTAATTGGTAATTTACTTGGTTTATAAATATTACAGTGCCAGTTCTTTGTGTGCAAAGCAGAGGGTTCTGTCCTGCTTTTCTCTGGGCGAGCACAGCCTTCTGCTGAGAAAGCGTGTAAATAAATACTGCTTTAGAGCTGACCGGGAGAATGTATCCAGGGTAAATTTGGCAACATGTTCCAAAAGTGCATCAAACAGGCTGTGCTGAGTGTAGTCAGAAGCTCTTTTTTTCTGTGTTATAGAGCCCATATGCAAGTATGTGAGAAAACCAGAACACATCAGGGCCTTAAAAAGGAATTGGTTGCATTAGGTCTGTCTATTCAAGCATTTATGTATGGGCTGTGAGAGCATCAGCTGGGACCAAGTCTCCTTCCTGGTTTCCTGTTTACTTGGCTGCTATAGTTGCAGTATCTGAATGCTTCACAGGTTGCAGAGAGAAGAAATAACATTATCTCTGTCTCCCTGGCAGCCCACTGACAGAAGCAGCCTGTTTGGCTTTCTGACTCATTCCTTTTGGGATGTGCATACATGTACCCACACATGCTTGGCATCTAACCTGGGTGGCTTGGGGAGGGCACTGGGTGTCACTGACATGGAAGCCTTTGGTGGCTCTTCTCTCTGCTCAGGTCCAGGTCCCATCTGTGGGAATATTCAAGTCTGGCCAATCCATCTGTGTTGGTCCATCTGTAAGTGAAGATTGGATGATGGTGGTTGTCTCAAGTAGTGTTGGTTACACCTGTGGGGAGCAGTGTGGGTTGTGGATGTTCCCTACCAGAACAAGTCTCTCCTTTTGTGTTTGGGAGGTATGTGGTGAGGGGAAGCAGTATGTGGTAGATTCAGGGGTAAGCCTTGTGGGATTTGGGACCTGCCAAACAGCTCAGCACTGTTTGCTTGGATTTGTCTTTTCTCCCACAGCATCCCCATCCATGCCTTCTCACTCCACTTCGATCACGGTAGTTTTTTGAGAAAAACAGTCTTACAGGTCACTGGTGCTCGGTGAAGCGGACAGGGTGGTTGACTCTGCACACTCAGGAAGATCTTACTTCCCTTCCCTCTCCTGGGAGAGTGGACAGCTTCCCCACACCTGCCTGGCAGAGCTGTGGCGCAGTGGGTACCGTGTGGCACAGCTGAGCAGACACCCCATGGGCTGGCAGCTCAAACTGATCCATTGGGAGCCCTGCTGCCGGCGCTGCTGCTCTGTGACCTGGAGTTCTCCCTCCTCCCTCAGCCCTTGACCCAGTCCACGCCCCAGCTCGCTGAGTTGCTCTTTAATGTGACTTTCTCACGGCTCTGTGTTACACCGCTTCAATTACGGAACTGTCTCTTTTCCTTGTGCAGTTCAGAGTTTGCTGGAGTTTCTTCCTGATTGCAAAAGCTGTTGGAAATGGGCAGAATTGTAAAAGCTTATCAGTGAGCAGTAACTCTCCCCTCTGCCTCCCAAGCTCTGTTAGGCGTTTATTCACTCCAGCGAGTTGTAACGCCGCGCAACATCTCGTGTTGCCACATCAGTCCTTCTTTATTTATGCCAAACACCACTTTCCCTCTCTTCTGCCCTCAGACTTCCAAGTTTCACAGCTGTGGAGCTGAGCAGCCGGGTGGTGGCAGCACTCCATCTCCTGGGGGAGCTGGCAGCTGGCCTCCACCTGGAGTAGCACTGGGAATGGTAACTCCGAGGTTACTTGCTGCTTTGCACTGCCTGGAAGATGCAGTGCAAGTGTTTGGTGCTGCAACCAGAGACCTGCAGGAAGAATTTGTCTTGTGATGAGCAGAACAGATGCTGGCAGATGAGTGCAGCCATTAGGAAGTCAGGGATCCCAGCTAATACTATATTGGTCTTGTTCTTTCTGAGTAGCTGGGCAGAATATTCCTGTGAGCTGTGCTTTGCAGGCAGAGCAAAGTTGCTGCTAGCCGTGTGTGACTCTTGTTCAAATCCTATTGACACATAACATCATTTCTAAAAATGTTTGGCACTGATCTAATCATCGGCCCAGAGAGGCCAATTACTTAAGCAGTTCTTGTTTTTTCACTGTAGCATATTCTGTCAGATTCTGTCAGACCCTGAAAATAGAAGCCCAGTGTTTTTTTAATTTTTTTTTAGGTTTGTTTCCAAAATGTTGAAGCAGCAGTCATGAGGATGTGGATTTAGACAAGAAGTGCCTGAAAACCCCTTTACCTTCCAACAAGGAGCTGGTAAACCAGACTTAACCAAAGGCACATCTCTTTTCAGAGGCCCTAAAATTATTTCCATCCTTTCTTCTCTCCAGGCCATGTGTGTTCTTGCATGAGATAGTGGTCTTGCTGCAGTGCTTCACCAGCAGGAGTCTGCCAGTTTTCCCCTGAACACTCAAGGGAAGATTTTCTTGTTGTTCTTGTTACTTTTCTTTTTTTCTTTTTCATTTCTGCAACTTCCATTTCATGGTATTTGAAAAATTCCAGGGGACTGAAACAGTTTCCCTGTGCAAATTGGTGAGGGATGTTTTCTTGCTAGATTTTGGCCCACAGAAATCCTGTGGTAATCTGCGAATGGCAGAAAAGACCAAGTCAAGGGAGGTGGTGCTTGGAGTCTAATCGCTAAACTCCTGCGGATTAGAGCCGGGGCGCTGTGCCAAGGCGACCCAAGCTCTATTCCTGGCCCTTTAAACCCCCCAGCTCCTTCAGATACACGTTTCAGGGAAAGCATCAGCCTTGTTGATCAGTTTTCCAACCCTCTGGAGCTAAAAAAGCATGGCTGTTGAGTGTGATAAACCCATTCCAGGCTGGCAGGGTGATGTTCCTGGGAGTGTGGGGGCCATTCCCCCTGCTGTGGGTGCTCAGCACTGGCAGGGTGATGCCTGGGAGGATGCTCTGCTGTAATGGGGAGGAAGAGTAGACATTCTCCCAGGGGGATAGCAACTGGTGAGTTCTCAGCACTATATCCCTTGCAGGCAGTGGAAATTGCTCCATTCCTTTCCCTTTCTCTGCTCTGCCACACTTGCTTCTCAGTTGCTCCGTTTCTGGGCTGATGCTGCCTAGGCTGGAGAAGCTGGCCTTGGGACAGTATGTTTGGGCAGGGCTGTGGGACACACAGGTGTGCTACACACCTGCACAAGTGTGGATGCTCAGGGAATGGAGCTGAATGCCGGGGTAAGTACAGACTTTACAGAGGAATAAAGCTCCTGTGGTTTGTGTTTGGTGTGGAAATCCAGTCCCATCTGTTCCAGATGTTTCCAGTTGAGTTTATAGCAAGGAGCTACTGTGCTACTTTGAAGGAAGAAAATAATAAAAAAAAATATGGGGTTGTGCCTTCACAACTATTGCAAACAGGCAAGGGTGTCCATGGACTATGTTCCCTTCTGTTGCCTTAGAAAAGATGCGTAAATAGTCTTAAATAATTTAATGAAGAGCTGGAGCTTTCAGGCGAGGCTGATGTGTGCCTGAGTGCTGGCTTGGTGTGCTGTGCTGGCAAAGAGCACATCCCACCCCTCTGCACCCAGCAGCAGCTGCTTGGGAAATGGCACCTTTCCTAGCTCAGGAAAGTTTCTGCTTCAAATCCCCTGGCTCCTGGAATTCAGGCAGAAACAGCCTGAGTGAAGGAGGAGCTAGCTTTGGACTAGACCTAAGCTTAGGAGTCAGTGCTCGCATATGTTTCTGGGTACAGTGCTTTATTTCTTCTGCCATCCATCAATCCAAATGAAAAATGTCTATGTCCGTATGCTTTGGTACTGTGTTTCTTTGTTTGTTCCATGTTTTTATCTGTGCCATATTTGAGTCTTGTTTGGGGAGTTAAGCTGTGGACAAAGAGCTAAGGATGAGGCCAGCGGTGAGTTAGTAAAGGTGCTTGAGGTGGAGGAAACCTTGGCAGAGATGGGAGAGTGGCTACTGAGGTACTGCTTTCATGAAATGGGACTCTGGTACTTCCTCTTGTGGCTGAGTCTTATTTTTTATTTTCTAGTTAGGTAGCCAGGCATTGGCAGGCAAGGTAGACACCCTGAGGCATTCTGAATTATTGGTGTTCATTTGTTCAGTATTTATACCCTACTGAATTTGAATATTCCTTTAAGATAACCTGCAAGTGTTTGCTGCTACTGTGCTCAGAGGATCTTGAATGGAAGAAATATGGATGGGAAGAAGTTTTGAAGGCCTTGTCTCACTGAACCAAGTTCGTCCCTATTCCCCTGAGGGAATATAAGGAAAAGGTGTTGTTTTATGCCTGATTTTTGGTATGAAAACAGGCTACCAGCTTGGTCCCACTTGTATCAGGATAGAAAGCTCCCATGGTGACTGCCCAGTAGTGAGCAGCAAATGTGTACTTAGCCTTTAAGGAGATTATTTAACACAGTTCCAATTTTGTTTATTATTGTTACTTTATTTTTTTTTGTATTTGCTTGTCAAGAGTGGATTTGCGGATGTACCCTCGGAATGCAGGCAGGGTCTGATTTTGTGGGGGAATCCCAGCAGCGGGAGTTCTGGGCGGCTCTGCGGAAGCACAGCAGTGGCAGAAGCGTGGAATTAGGAGTCTCTGCTGTCCACAGAGGCAGATCAGAGGTGGGGGACAAAGGGGAGGGGAAGGACGGCAACCACTAAAACCCTTCCCCAAATGGATGAATGAATGGATGACACACATAAATGACTGCTGTGATGATCTGACTTACTGTAGCTTGGTCTGGGGATAATCCTCATATGTCAGATTTCTGTAAGGCCAACATGTGACATAAAGCCGGGCTCCCAGCAGAGAAGTGTGTTGTGCTGGTATTAGGGGCTGGCCAGAGCCCGGGCTGTGCTTGGAACACGCTTGTGTCTGTGTGGGCTGTGCCCCCTCGCCTCCCTGCGTGGCTCTGCTGCTGTCGCCTGCTAGGGCAGCGTCAGAGGCAAACTGGAGCCCCACAGACTCTTGGCTGTTGCATAGACAGCCCCAAGCCTGCCTGTGTGGCTGTACTTTCTGGAAAGTAGAGAAGGGGGCAAAAAAGCCAGACACAAGAAACAGGAACTCCCCCAAAAGACTTGTAGCTGGGATTACCTTGTTCACACCTGTCACCACTGATGTCCTCTCAAGGTCAGAATTGGAGCTACGTGAGGCCAGCTTAAAGCAAACACCATGTGAAAGGAGCTCTATGAAGGAACAGCAGGCACTGGAAGGAGGACAGAAGTGCCCACAGGAACATGAACAACAGCTTGCAAGTTAACCTGCCCAGGACTTGGGCTGGTTCAAACAGCTCGCTGCAGGAGAAGTCTGAGCATTCCTTTTTTCTTTTCTATTACTATAGGATGGAGGACGAGGCAGTACTGGATAGAGGGGCTTCCTTCCTTAAACATGTATGTGATGAAGAAGAAGTGGAAGGTAAGAGACTCGGACTGCTGGGGCGGAAGGGTGCCTTTGCTGCGGTGTTTGTATGTAGGATGGGCACAGTTGGAGGGCAGAGAAACAGGATGCTTTTGATTTGCCCAGTACTTCATCCCAAAATTGACTGAAACATGGGTAGGCTTGGTCAGGGTGGAAGTGACTTTTTATAGAAATCTTCTATTTCAATTCAGGAGCGAACGTTGTTGTGTGCTGCTGGTACACATTTCTACTTCCCCCAAAGTCCTGTTTGCTGTGTCTTGCATAATGGCTGTGAAACACCAGAGCTCTTTGCTTTCCTCTACCAAAGGAGTTTTGCAATGCTTGCCTATCACTGCTGCATTCATGAGCATGGAAATATGGAGGCAGGGGGAGAAGCCAAGTGGAAAAACCAGCAGAATTTGTACCAAGTGTCTGGGTGAACTTAAGGTAGGAAGTGAACTTTTGCCTGGGTTATCCTTTGTGCTGGGGAGGCATAAAGGGAAGGGTTTTCCCTTGAAGGAGAACTTCTTAACAGAGAAAACAGCTTCCTCACTTTATAGGAAGAGTAGACTCCTTTGGAAGTGTTTCTCTTTTCTCTCCAACTAAAAATGTTGTGAAATCCCAAAGGTAAAAGGAATTTAAAGGAGTTTGCTTCAAGTTTCTTCCTGGAAAATGATGAAGCTGATAGGAGTGAGTTAATGGCAGCAAATTCTCTTTTTCTCATTTTCTGAGGATTGGTTGTCTGTGGGCTTGATAAACTAGTGGGGGAGAAGGAGGAGTGCAGGGTGGTATAGGACTTTACCTAGAGGAGAGAGTAGGTAAAGCCCTAGACTTTACCTTGCAGCACTATCCTTCCCCTCCTGACTTCAGGATATAATTTTATTCTATCCTCTTTGTTTGCAAACAAATGCCTGTGGCTTTTCAATTGAAAATATTTTGAAAGGTGTAGGGTTACAGCCGTGTAATTGTCACCAGTAATGGACAGGAAAGTATCCAGCAGTAGGAGAAAAAATAGTCTCTAAAAAGAGGAGTTAGAACACTTCCAGCAAACCGAGCCAGTCCTTTCCACGAAAAAGCCTGTGTTTTCTTCCTCTCTGGGATGAAGTAATCTGTGCTCAGCCACTATAAATCGTCATGTTGGGTTTAATGAGGCTATTTGCTCTCTGCAGGGTCAGGTTTGTATTAGCCTTTTGCTTGTGGAATAATTGACACTTTGGCACAGCAGAAACATTTGAGAAGGGAGAGAGAGGATATTTTTTATGTTTTATTCTCTTAAATGTTGCCATGTGCCGTTTCGATTTGCAACGGCCACATGTGATACTCCAGGAGTATAATACAAGTAGTTGTTGGTGATGAGCGCACAAGGGTCCTTCTGACTGTCTGCAGGGGAAGTGGCTACTGCTCAAGGTACTATTTGTGGCTATGGTGTGTTTATATCCTTGGTTTCAATGTGGATATCCTTATTTGGTTTAGTTGGGCTAACAGACCAGTTGCAGCTCATCTCGCTGAGGGGAATGAGGACAGGAGGTAAAACAAGTGCATCTAATTGTACATGACAGGCCTCTGGTGCTGCTCAGTTGAGCTTCCAGAGAGCCTCCGTGTGGTGTAGCCAGCTAATTCCCTTGGTGGTGCTAAAGGCAGCACCATGATTCCTGCCAGGCTCCTGGGAGCAGCCCAGCTAAATCACCCAAGGATCCAAGGCCATGACATCTGTCAGGGTCACAGGGCACATATGGTGCACGGATGGGTCGATCAGGGGAGCTGCTTCTCAGCTGCTCCACTCTGTGCAGTGAGGCAGTCTGGAATTCTTGGTGTGCCTAGCAAACCTGGGGCACTGCTGTGGTGCCCGTAAGTATTAAAGGCTTTGACATTTTGAAGAGATCTTATTTGTCTCCATGTTTCCAGCCTCAATGATTCTTCGATCTCTGTGTGACCTCAGCTACATCTGTCTCCCCAGAGAGATCCGTGCACCCCAGGTGCAGTCGTGGTCTACGTGTATGGGATGAACTGTCTGCTCACAGAGTGGTTGTGGTTGGAACTGATCTTCAAGCCTATCCAATTCCAGCCCTACCATGGGCAGGGACACCTTCCACTTGACCAGGTTGCCCCGAGGCCTGTCCCAACAGTTCCTGGAATGGAGCAGCCACAGCTTCCTGAGCAGCCTGTGCCAGGGCCTCCCCACCCTCACAGGGAAGAATTTCTTCCCAGTATCTAATCTAACCCTGCCTTCTGTCAGTTTAAGATCCAGCAGAAGGGCTAAAATGTCAGGTTGCAGACCTTTGGCTGGCACTTCTTGCCGATGCTTTTAAGTCCCTGTTAGATTCCTACACTTACAGTGGGGTGTTTGAAAGGAGGCGAGCATATCTGTCAAGAGACTTAATTTCGCTAAGTGAGCGGAGAGGAGATTGTTTCTTTTCTTTCTATGAGGTGAAGGGGAGTTGAAACCTTTATCAGAAGAGATTGGGCAATAGAACTTAGGGATTCCCTGGCAGCAGGAGTTAGCAGGAGAGAATGGGAAAACTCTTCAGCAGGTCATTAGAATATGCCTCGGAACCAGGCTGCTTTTGCTGCTGTGCAAGTTGCTTTGAGTTCAAAGAGGTGAAGACAGAGTTTTGAAGGTCTCGCTTTGAGCCATCTCTCTTTGGTGTGTTCTTTGGGAGAAGAGAGGAACGTCATTCGCTTTGTCAGTGATGCCCACAGGTTATGTCTGTGGGATGGAGATAGCAACTCTACACAACCACATCACCCACTAATTTGATTATGTGGTGGTGTGGGGAAGGACTTGGCTTTTTAAGGAGAGGTAAAAATGGGCCTTTCTGGTCAGGAAGGCATTGAGACATTTTTGGGGTGGGACAATTGTCCCTTGTGCCCTTGCTGAGTAAATGTAGCATTAACAGAAACCGTATGTACCTGACAGAAATATGCCCCTTGGGCCTGCTTCCAGGGTTTGTTTAGTCCATCTCTCAGGTGGCACCTCACCCTGGTCCTACACTGGAATGTGTCACTGTGATACCAGCTATTGACATTTGAAAATTACTCCACTCCAGCTCCTCCCTTCTGCCTGGATCCAGGAGAGGGCTAGGTGATGGATTCGGTACATGTTAGGAGATGTTGCTTGGCTGGAAGTGCCCAGAAATGTGACCTGGTGAGACAAGGGATCTGCCCGGGTCTAGGGCAGAGCATGAAGGAAAGCAATCACAAGTTGGCTTTCCCAGGGGAAATCAGGAAGAAGGCAGTGCCCTGAGCTGTGCCAGAGGAGCCTTCCCATTCAGTTAGAGCACTGCACGTTCCTTTCCTTGAAGGTAACACTGTGCTGCTGGAAGGCCCCTGTGAGAAGTGCTGGTATGTGTGACATAAACAGATTACTTAATAACTGATTTTGCAAGAGGGGAAAAGTAAAGCTCCACCTTATCCTGTGAGATAAGGTATTCTTGGCTCTCTAAGCGTAACTTCCCCTGGTCTTGTTGCCACCCTGACTCTATGGTGAAGTGGAGGATGCTGGATTTCAAGTCTGTCAACTCCACTGCAAAGCCTGAGGAGCACACTGGCTCTGTGTGTTAGGAAATGGGGAGCAGCACACCTGTCCTGCCTTCCAAATGATGGGCAGTGTAAAAGTTTTGATAGCACCTCTCAGCACTGCTGTGGGAGTGAATTCAGGAGAATATGCTGTTAAGGGAAACTTTTCCGTGATCCTGTTATCATTGTGGCATTTACTGTTGTGCTGCTAGCTCTGCAGAGAGGCTAACCCAGGGATTTTGTAACAATGTTCCATAACTACTTGTTCCATTTTAGCACTTTCCTCCTCCTTGCTTTCTATTCTGGACCCGGTTGTGTCATTGCACTTTGCTGGTAGAAAGCTGTGTGATGCCATAAGCCCAAGATTAGTCTTTGATGGTTGGATCAATGAGGAGAGAGGTTAAAAGGGCAGAGATAGCTGTGAACATCTTTACCTGTATTAACATCAGGCTGGTGGCGGGAGAAATGAGCTGTATTTGCCTGTATACTCTGATTTCTTTTTCTCCTCTCATCCCCGCAGTCTGTTTTTGATCTGTGACCTGTTTCATATCAAAGTCTTTAATTGCTTCTGAAATAGATGTGATTAAAAAATTACTCAGGGAAAATCTGATCACAGAATGTGCTCATTAATATTCTTTGGTAACTTTAATTTATGTGTAGAGACAAACCAGGCTGTCTTTTGTTTCAGTAAAACGGAGCTGGGCTTCACTTCTGCAAAAGCCAAACTCAGAGGACTCAGGCAGTGCCTTTGTGCCCTCTTTCCATACAGCAGCTGGCACAANTGCTGGAAGGCCCCTGTGAGAAGTGCTGGTATGTGTGACATAAACAGATTACTTAATAACTGATTTTGCAAGAGGGGAAAAGTAAAGCTCCACCTTATCCTGTGAGATAAGGTATTCTTGGCTCTCTAAGCGTAACTTCCCCTGGTCTTGTTGCCACCCTGACTCTATGGTGAAGTGGAGGATGCTGGATTTCAAGTCTGTCAACTCCACTGCAAAGCCTGAGGAGCACACTGGCTCTGTGTGTTAGGAAATGGGGAGCAGCACACCTGTCCTGCCTTCCAAATGATGGGCAGTGTAAAAGTTTTGATAGCACCTCTCAGCACTGCTGTGGGAGTGAATTCAGGAGAATATGCTGTTAAGGGAAACTTTTCCGTGATCCTGTTATCATTGTGGCATTTACTGTTGTGCTGCTAGCTCTGCAGAGAGGCTAACCCAGGGATTTTGTAACAATGTTCCATAACTACTTGTTCCATTTTAGCACTTTCCTCCTCCTTGCTTTCTATTCTGGACCCGGTTGTGTCATTGCACTTTGCTGGTAGAAAGCTGTGTGATGCCATAAGCCCAAGATTAGTCTTTGATGGTTGGATCAATGAGGAGAGAGGTTAAAAGGGCAGAGATAGCTGTGAACATCTTTACCTGTATTAACATCAGGCTGGTGGCGGGAGAAATGAGCTGTATTTGCCTGTATACTCTGATTTCTTTTTCTCCTCTCATCCCCGCAGTCTGTTTTTGATCTGTGACCTGTTTCATATCAAAGTCTTTAATTGCTTCTGAAATAGATGTGATTAAAAAATTACTCAGGGAAAATCTGATCACAGAATGTGCTCATTAATATTCTTTGGTAACTTTAATTTATGTGTAGAGACAAACCAGGCTGTCTTTTGTTTCAGTAAAACGGAGCTGGGCTTCACTTCTGCAAAAGCCAAACTCAGAGGACTCAGGCAGTGCCTTTGTGCCCTCTTTCCATACAGCAGCTGGCACAACTTCCCTGTGAGGATGGTGAGGTCCTGGCACATGTTGCCCAGAGAAGCTGTGGCTGCCCCTGGATCCCTGGAAGTGTTCAAGGCCAGGTTGGACACGGCCTGGAGCAGTCTGGACTAGTGGAAGTGTCCCTGCACATGGCAGGGGCTGGAACTGGATGAGCTTTAAGGTCCCTTCTGACCCAAAGCATTCCATGATTCTATGAACTTGAGAATGACAGGCGGAGTTTGGAACCCAATACTGCTCCACACAGCTAAGTAAAAACAAGACGAGTGGTTTAGTTCTTCCCAGCTTTGAAACACAATGATGAAAGATTTCAGGTCTTCTCACTCCTTCCTTTACAACTTTAATTCCCCATGACACTTTACAGGAGAGTGCTTACTCTTTGGCAGTGTCCAGCAGGTCATTGCATGGACTATCGTTCTGGTCACTGCCACTGTCTTTCCTCAGCTGTCAGGAATCAGCATTAGCTCTGAGGTTGCTGGGTGGGATGAGGAGGTTTTTGATGCCCGCCTACTTCATGCTCAGAAAAGCTGCAGTCTGAGTTCAGAGGTTGATAAACTGACTTTACATAAGGCAGCGATAAGCTGTCTGTGCAGGTGGAGAAGTGGAGAAAACGTTGTACGAGCAGCTGAGTCAATAGCTGGCATGGTTGGCCCATGCTGAAGGAAAGGTGGTGTTTTCTGTGGTGATGTTTGGTGCCAACGTGTGCTGAGCGCAAGGTGAAGCAACATGTTTCCATACCATTCTGACGGTGACTTGGTTTTTCCCAGCTCCAGTCAGTTTAGAATCAGAGAATCATTTAAGTTGGAACAGAGCTTTAAGGTCACTGAGTCCAACTGATTGGAAACTATCATCAGTTCTCTGACCTGGCAGTGAAACTAGTTTTGTTGGGGCCCATGCCAGTTACAAAGATGGCCCTCACATGGTACCTTGGAGCCTTGGATGGGAGCAACTGCTCTCATTTCAGTCAGGATTCAAGTCAAACTTATTTGACTGTCTGCTCCCATCTTCCTCTGACCAACAGCTCTTTTTAAAGGTATAATAACACTGGATATAACAGTTCAGTGTGGAGACTGAAAATCAGATATGGCCTTTGCTCACTTGTCAGATGTGAGTTGTGGGCATGCTTGTGAGCCTTCTTGGATTTTCTAGGACATTTAAAATGAAAAGGTAACCCAAAAATGTGCTGGGGAGGCCTAGTCACGTTGCCTTAGCTGGGGCTAGGTAACACAGGAGGGTTGTTCCCTCTCCTACCTGTGCTTGTTGTACCAGAATGATTGAAGCTGTTCTTAACCTGGAAACTCATGCTAGGGCTGTAGCTTGCTGGTTTGAGCATCACCCAGCTTCCTTGGAGCCCTGTTCTTTCCTTTCCTTCTGGTGATGTTCCTACTCTGGTTGCAGAATGCCAGGTGAACTTAAATAAAGACTGAGAAGGGGCACAGGGAACTGTTGTGCTCCCTGAAGGAAGTGCATGCTGCTGGAGAGGCCTCGGAAGCCTCTGTGTGAGCACTGTTCTGTTTGCATTCCTTCACTGGTGCCCTGCTGACAGCAGCGTGGCCTTCTGGGAACCCTGGTGGGCTCTGGCCACCTTCTATCAGACACCTGTTTCAGTAAAACTGCAGCCTTGGAATCGAGGGTCGCTTGCAGAGGGCTGGTTTGAGGCTTTTCCTGGAGAATGGGGGCAGCTTTGGATGCCTTAGTCATCATACCATAGCTCTTACTTCTCTTGAAGCAGGGTCTGAAATCCTGTGATTTGATCACCTGCATCTATGAGCCTGAGAGTTTCAAGTACAGTTTGGTACTCAAGTCATTCAGTCTTGGTAATTAGTGAGATGGAAATAGGAAAAGATTTTCAGCCAAGATCAGCTCTCTGGAGTGGTCATTTGGAGCATTTTGGAAGGGGACATAATTTTAAAGGATGCCAGAAAATCCAAAGGTACCATGCTTCCCAAGAGCTAAATCCAATGGTCCAGCACAGATCCCCTTCTCTGCCCTGTTCCCCAGAGTCTTGCGTTCTTCAACTTTTCTTCAACTGTTCTTTCCATTGAAGCCAAGCAGTTCTGGCCAGATTAGATCAGATGACAGCGGGACAGGTTCAGTGGCTTTTATAACCTCTCACAGCTCCACAGAAAAGAGAAAGAAAAGCAGCTTATGGGGTTGTGGGTAAGAGTCTCACAATGGCTTACATAAAGCTCAGGGAGAATACCCCCACCACATGTTCATTGTTCTGTCTGAACAATGCCCACCCCTTCATTCACTGCCACCTTGCTGACTGACTTTTTCCCATCTACACAAGCAGGGTTTCTGGGATCAGGAAGATACTGACGACTATTTTATTTTATTTTATTTTATTTT
>VZUA01097684.1:5461-35716 GCA_013401035.1 Horornis vulcanius | reverse complement strand
TTATTTTATATTTTTTTTTTCCTGTTTAGATATTTTTTGCTTGAATTTATGTGAGTTCTATCTTTTAGAGCCATCCTGTTGCTCAGATCTAACTCACCTTTTATACATGCTTGGCTGGAGTGGCCTCTGAATCTTGTTAGGAATCTGGCATGTCCAGTCTGGGTCATAGATCGTCCGTTTGGAACAAAGGAGTGCAAGCTTTAGGCAGACCTGTAGGAAGACCTCCCTTTTATCTATGGTTTTGTTACATGGGAATGCTGTAGATCCCATGCTGACTTTTTGAAGATATTGAAGTGCTAGAAGCCTGATGTTACAGAAGAAGAGGAAAAGGTCTCCAGTTTCCATACTCTCTTCCCCTGCACAGCTCATTCCCTGCCCCTCATATGCATTTCAGTCAATGACTGCATGTTGAGAGGTGAAGTGCAGTAATGCAAATAGATAAAATGATCTTTGCACAAGTTCTCTGTTGGTTTAAGGAACTGCATCTTCCTTGCTGGTGGTGATCCTCACTTGAATCTCAGCCATGAATTTGGGGTTCTTCTGTTGGAGCTGTCAGACTAAAAGAGAACCCTGGTGTTTCTAATCTTGTTCCTTCTTCTTTCCTTTTTCTATGGCATAGTAGCTCAGGGTTGTCTCTCCTGAAGCCTCTGTTTTATATTTTGCCCTTTCCTATCTGTCCCTCATGGCAGGCTTGTCTCCTGATGACATTTATCAGTCTGTGAACCTGCTTCTCAGCCTTACGGTTGTTGTTCCCATTGCCTGGATTCATGCTGACCCTTTTCCTTGGCAAACCATCTCAACAAGGAAGAATTGGTTAAGTGCATACTGCTGTTCTTTATAGGAGGAGGCTTTTGGATCTGATCTGTCTCCAGCTAGTGCATTCAGTTTTGTTCAGGCTTCCACAAAGTCCTCGGTGAATCTTTCTGCTGTTTCCATGACTGATGGATTTTTACTTGCATGGAAAATCAGTCACTTGAATACCAGCATGTTTTGAAAACCCTGTGGGGACCGGTGGGTGAGCCTGGGACTGGGCAGCCTGTCTGGAGGACTGATTATGGTTTGCTTTTCCCTGTGGATTCAGTGTCTCTGTCCATGTGCATGAATGGGAATAGCGCTTGGCTCTTGCACAGTGCTGGAGGAGGTCCTTGTGTTCCTTGTTTCTAACACAGCTGGCGTGAACTGGTGTGGGATGTCCCGCTGGCTGTCCATCCCATCCTGGGAGTGCAGAACAGCTTGTGTCCAGGAAGGTGGAGCTGGTTGGGGTGCAGGTCCTGTCCCTCTGCTGCTGCCAGCACCTGTAAACCCCTCTATAACCAGGTAGAGCTAAGGGCACCTGGCACGTGACGGCGTAGCCTTCTGTTCTTATTTCTTGAGCTGATTTGAGACTAAGCAGGGCTTAGTTTGGGACTTCCTTAGTACTACTTTTAGTATCTCCCCTTTAAAATGGATCATCCCCCTGATTTATTTGTCCTTTTGAGCTGTGGGCTTTTTTTATGTTGTTAATTTTCTTTGATTCTCACACAAAATGAGAAGCACCTTCTGCCAGCTACCCCAGGTTGGAAAAGCAGCTGCTCTAAAGCACACTGACCTGGCTGTAATCCTGGCAGTGTCTTGGCTGGTGCCACCTCTCCCTGCGGGCTTGGCTGTGTGCTGGCACCTCCTTGTGCACAAAGCCGTGCCATCTTCTGCTGACAAAGCACATGGCAGGGCATGTCCCCTGTCCCTCTGGTGCAACTGCAGAGCAGATCTCTGGGTGGGGGGGGCTACCTGAGGCTTTCAGTTCCACCTGGGAATAAGACTGATGCCTGGGCTGTGAAAATGGGCTGAGAAGATTCTGCCTTTCATGGAATCACAGAATGGTTTGGGTTGGAAGGGACCTTAAAGGTCACCTCATTCCGACCCCATGCATAGGCCTCTGAGCAACATGGCTGGAGCATCCTGAGCAAAGCCTGTTTTTCAGGTGGCCCAAAATATTTGGCTAGAGCTGGTGGGGAAGATTCTACCTTTGTGGACAACTGTAACCACATGGGCCTGTCGCAGTCTGATTGGGTTTAATGTGACTCTCCCTGTTCTTTGCAAAGGAGTCTTAAAAGGAGAAACAAGGGCTGGGTAAAAACTGCTAATGCTCAGCTTATTTTCAGTCCTTTATACATTTTTAATATTAGCTTTTGATCTTGTTTTCTTCTGTGGTGCCGGCGTGAGATTCTTTATGGGCTGGTTTTACCACGCTTTGAGTCTCAAGAATTCAGTCGTGTGGAAAGGATTCTTTCTTAGGTGCAGCAGGCAGACTTTATCCCTTGATCCTGTAACTTCCAGCTTCTTTCTCCAAGTGACTGAGTTTTGGTTTTGCTGAGCAAAATCCATTCCCTAGTACCCTAGAGCTAGCGCTTAAAAATGGAGAGGCTTGTAATAAAGGGATCTCTCAGAATGGTTGTGGTTGGAAGGGACCTTAAGGATATCTAATTCCAATACTGTCATGGGCAGGGACACCTTCCACTGGACTGGGTTGCTGCAAGCCCTGTCCAGTCTGGCCTTGATGATGATGAGCAGGTATTCCTGCAGGCAGGGAGGGAACGCTGCATTTCACAGAACCTCAGCTGGGTGATACACAAGTGGGTTTTCATCAGTAAGACTGATTCAGGGAGTCTCCTATGCCCAAACTCCAAATCTGGGTGCTGAATCATGAACTACTGTTCTTCAGTAGCTCCTAGTAAAGCAAAAGATGTGGTTTCAACTGAGATTTTCCAGGAGAACCTCCCTGATGATGACTGCTTTCTGCTTTATTAATAATCAGATGAAATGATTTTGTTGTAAACTTGGGGCATAGTAAACATTCTCTGTGGTCACAAAAGTCAAAGATTTCAGCTACAGTAAGTGTAAGTCCAAAGAAGTCCCTGCCCATTGTCACTTAGAAGAGAACAGGTGCCACTGGGACCTGCAGGTCTGTATGTACATCTTACGGGTGGGGTTTGAGTGTTGTGGAATAGACGCTGGTGTAGTGAGGTGCACACAGAGGATAATGGATGTCCTGGGGAGAGCGGGGAGGGCCACAGTAGCAGCCCCTCAGGAGGAGCTGCAGTGGGTGTACAAGAGAACAGCTTTGGATTACCCCAAGTTTAGCACTCAGCTCCATGCTTCCGTCCTCTCCAGGCTGTAGGATCCTTGTGGTGCTTGTGTGTCACTGCTCTCAGGCAGTGGTTCTCATGGGAAAGGCTGGGTTCCCCTGGTGGGTCGGAAATGTCCCAGGAGTCCAGTGCATTGAGAGTATGTGTCAATTATTTCCTTCCAGACGCTTTGGGAAGGGAGCCTAGAAGATTATCTCAGCATTTGGAACAATATAAACAGATGCCAAGCACTTCAAGTACATGGAGAAGGAAAATGTCTTGCTTGACCTCCCTGAAAAGTCGGCGGGGGGGAATGGGTGGGGACACAGCAAGGAACATTAAATAAGTCTCTGCCTTCAGACTAGGGAAAAGCAGCAAAGTAATGCAGATGTTTGCCTGCGTATGTACAAGTGAGTTTCATATTACCAAAATCTGTGCTGTGAACACGTGGTCCAAAGATTAAAGAGATTGTCCAGTTCTATTGGCAGCATATTAAAGTATTAAGACTATGGGCTCAGTATGATGTGTTTCTATTACCAAGCTGACCACAGAATTCAAGTGATTCAAAGGGGAATGTTGTTTAAAACAGATACCATTTGCATTGGGCTTCTGAACACAGGTTTGGGTGTGAGAATCCCTTGGGAAGGGCTACCACTGCCCTGTCTGTCTGGGGTCACTCCCACCCCCCAGCTCCTGCTGGTGCTCAGAGAAGATCTCCCCTTCCCTGTCCCTGTGTGGCATTCAGGCCATCTGCCACGTTAAAGCAGATATTTCCAGTTGCTGGAAGAGCTTTCTGGGTTTCCTTTGGCACGCAAGAGCTAAATCGGATCTTCAGGTGTCAGTCTGTGAGGTTTTGCTACAAATGTCTCTGTGGCTCTGCCCTTTCCCTCTGTGGTGTGATCCCATTCCTCGGAGATGGCCATTCTGACAAGAGGCAGCAGACACAGGACCCTCTTCTGTCACTGTTCCACTGCCTGAGTTTGAAGCCTGCTCAGCTCCGGAATCCTCCTCCTTCCATCTCTGGAAGTGTCCAAGGCCAGGTTGGATGGGGCTTGGAGCAAACTGGTGTAGTGGAAGGTGTCCCTTCCCATGGCAGGGGCTGTAACAAAAAAAGCAAACATGCAAAATAAAGACCTCACAGCTGGCCTCAAGGGTGTGTGGAGTTTGAAATGGCAAATGCAGGGTTGTTTTTCATTGGCAAACCAGTTTGTTACAGAAAAGGAGTATTTTATGTCTAAATTTTCTGTTGTTTGGGCGCCAAGATTGGATTTATCATAAGAAGGAATTAGAGACTCATGTTTAGTTTGTGGGTCATTCATTCAGATAAATTTGTTTACTCAGTTTGTTCATCTGAAACTCTCCATTCAGCCACTCTGGGACAGAAATGGGAAAACTAAACTTGGTCCAAAGTACAGAATCCAGCTCTCATTTCTCAAGAATTACTCTTGTGAGAGCTGCTTTTGCAGCTTACAGTGAGGAGTCTGGATGATCTGGACAGAGAAGACGACTTGTAAGTGCTTTCCATAAGTACAGGATATTTATCCCAAGCTGACAGAAGTACAGAAAGCCCTGGAAAGAAAACATTTTTATCGGACACAAAAAGGGACAACCATTGGCAAATGTAGTTGAAGTGCTTTAGTTTGAAATCCAAGTCTCAGTGCCAGGCCATCCTTGGGATTTACAGCCAACATATGAAATTTGGCACTTACTCTGTTACTAGTTAATTTTTATTTTGGAAAGTGTCAAGCAGGAGTTGATTTGAACTTCTGTGAGTAGTCCTTCCTCCTCTGCTGTGTTACAGTAACACCCTAATGGTACTAAAAGCATGGGACCTCTATAGTGGCATGTGTGTAAGGTACCTAATGGTACTTTGACACTTGTTACACAATGGACTGCACAGTCAAATGATGTAAATTTTGTTGGTCTAAGCTCTTCCATTAAACTTAATCACTTGGCATGAGGTAGTTGTTGAGTTCAGCCAGTGTATTTGGTAAAACAAATGGAAAAATTAGTGTAGCATGTGTTTGAAAAGCACTCTGTTTGATATTACAAAATGAGTATGATGCCCTTCTGTGGTGTTTATTTTTGTATTTAGATGACTCACAAGGACAACAATTATCTGAGTCTGCACTGGCATGTGTTCTCAGAAATGATGGGACAAAAATACTTCTCTAAATGGTAGCTACAGAGCTCCAAGCTCACTTCTGGAGACAAGAAAAACAGGACTAATTAACATTAGGCCAGCAAAGAAGGATAGTTCACTTGCCTATTGGAGTGAAACAGGGATAGGACAAAGAGTAATGAGTTCAAACTGAAGTTTAGGTTAGATATATGGAAGAAATTCTTCCCTGTGAGGGTGGTGAGGCTCTGGCACAGGTTGCCCAGAGAAGCTATGGCTGCCCCATCCTTGGAAGTGTCCAAGGCCAGGTTGAATGGGGCTCGGAGCAACCTGGGATAGTGGAGGTGGCCCTCCCCATGGGAGTGTTTTGGAACGAAGTGAGCCTCAAGGTCCCTTCCAACCCAAACCGCTTTGGGATTCAAAGAAATGCAGCGTAAACTGTGCAGGCCCGTGGTGCCCAAACTGCACGGTGCTGAAGTTAATATTTGTGTGCTTGTGTTCACCAGGTCACCACACGATTTACATTGGGGTCCATGTGCCGAAGAGCTACAGACGGAGGAGGCGTCACAGAAGAAGACCTGGGCACAAAGAAAAGAAAGAAAAGGAGAAAATCTCGGAGAACTACTCGGACAAATCAGACGTAGAAAACGCTGATGAAACAAGCAGCAGCATCCTTAAACCACTCAGTGAGTACTGGTTCCATTTGTCACTCATTACAGTGGTCTGTAATGACACCCTGGTTGTCTAGGGGTCTCCTTACAGAGGACGAAACCTGATCCAGGAAAACAGTCGTCTCACGGTCACGGTTGGAGTGGTCTTAGCCAGTTGCTATGGCTTGGAAAAGGCACAGACTGGAGCAGACATTTCATCCCCCTGTATCACTTGAGTTGGCCCTTGAGTGGATGCCAGGCAGGAGCAGGCCAAATGTTTAAAAAAGCAATTTGACACTGTGTGTAAAGAGATAGCAAGCAAGGGCAGAGACTGTGTAGTGCCTAGGTAGATCTATTGCAGCTTCTGCCCTGGCTTTGGGACATGTGCATACTCTGGAATTCCAGCACCCCATTGTTCTGGCCTCATGTGTCGCTAACTTGTGGTGCTGACAGCATTTTCCTTTTGGTAATTAACCAGTTGTAGGTTTTGGAAACAAAAAGGAGAATCAAATGGAGCTTTGCTGTGTGTTTGAGTATCTGTAGGGATTGAATATCTAAATATTGACAGGCAGGTGAGGCCCACTTTGGATGCCTCCTGTGCCTCTATTCCCACCAGAATAGTTAAGCAGAGGTCAGACACCTTTAGCTAGTGCCATCACTGTGCAGAGACTGTCACAGGGTCATGTTCTTCTTGCTGTATTCTCTGTTGGCCACAAGCTTGTCCTGAAATCTTGGAGAAGACTGCTTTGGTAGGAGCTGGGGGGAGATGGGAAGGTTGATGGGGTTGAGCATAGCAGAGCAGCCCAGAATGTGAGACAGCTTGGATTGTTGAGGTTAATTCCAGATGGTTGGAGCTTCATTAGTAAGTGGAAAAATGCTTTCTGTGTGAGAGATCCATATGACTGGATCTTGGATTGAAGAAATACATTCATTTTTCATTTTGAACTCATGTTGCTGGGTAGTTGCTGTAGATAGAGACAGTAACATGGGGCAGATGAGTCATGTCTGTAGCCTGGTTACCATCTTCAGAGAACAGCACCTGGACAGGAAGGCAAGTCACAGATTCCATTTGCTCTTCCCAGCTCTTGTTCCCTGCTTGTCTCAAAGAAGGTTTTTTGTCAGTGCTCAGAAACCGGGAGCTAGTTTTACACCTGAAGACATAATTACCCATTTTCAAGTACTCAAATGTTTTAAACTTAATTTTTATGTTTACGCCTCTGTTCTTCAGCATGCAAGTGACCAGGCCTGTAGAAATTCTTTTTTCGCTTCTGAATGTATCATATCATAGGGGAGTTGTTTCTGTGGACTAAGTGTGACTGGTTGAAAGCCCATTTCTTCTGTCAGGTTTTCATGTCCTGCCTTTTCGTTTTGCCCATCATTGTGTCTGTGTCATTTGAGGAGGGGTTTGTGGTGTTTTTTCTTCTCTGCTGTTTCTGTGCAGTTATATGTTCTTACCTGCATGTAAAAATGTACAGTCTTCCCATCTGCAGTTTTCCCATAGGCTTTTCCACTGTGACCTCTTTGCGTTGCAGATTTTTGAAGTGGAATCACATAAATATTCCAGGTGCCCCATGCAGTAGCATTCATACCCCATCACTGGGCCCTTTTCTCTGTTGTTCACCATCTCAGGTATCCAGATACTTTTCCAGATCCTCGTAGGAGCCTGTTGTTCTGTGCCGATGGCCAGATCTTTTTACAAGCTGGCTCATCTAGCTTGGAACTCTGTAAAGGAGAGGGGTAGTTTAGATTACGGTCTTGAATTACAGGTTACCTCATATCCCTGGGTTTTTCCTCTTCTGAAACTCTTGTCTTCAGAGCTGACCTGCATTTTGTGTTTCCCATCCTTTCGTTTGCTTTCTAAGAAGCCTTTCTTCTCTCTCACCAGCTGTGTCACACAAGTGTGTCCGGCAGAAGCCCATTTCTCTCCAGGCAGCATCTACCAGCTTAGGGTGGTGTCCAGTGCTGGCAGCCCTGGCAAGAAACCTCAGTTAGAACCCTGGAGTTTTAATCTTCATCCCATAATAGGCACTGATTAAGGGGTAGGTGGCTCAAATTCAGTTTCAAAAGATTAACTTTTAATATTAACTAATACTAATATAAACTAAGAGCTGGGAATTTGAATGGAATTGGGAGAAAGCTGAAATAAATTATATTACATATATTTAAGGCAGTCAGTAGAGAGTGTGGAATATCAGAAGCTGAAATATGTGTGAGGGCTGTGGGGTTTAAAACAAGCAGAATCTGATCTGACATGAAGAAGCTTCAAACATTGCAAGTTTTGGTCCAACATATCTCAGTTTAAGAAATCCTGAATTTATACAGTTCCTTCTCTTTGTTGATTTTTGCAGTTATCAGCTCAGCTAGTATTAGACACTGTCATTTCAGCTTGGATATCGAACTGTTGATTTAGTTTATCTTCTAATGCAAGGACAAGTATATAGAGCTTGATTTGCAAAATCTTTAATGATGTAGTTGTTAAAATAATTTGTAGAAGTTTAGGGAACAGCTTGATTGTCCTTTATATCGATACCTTTGTTTTTCCTGAGTAGAAACTTAAGCCAGTTCTGATTTGGTACATTGCTTGGATTTCTTGATCTGTCCCTAAGGACCACAAGCCTAAGCTTCAGTATCTTACCTGAAAATGATTTCTCAGCTTCTTGGATGAAAACTCTAAACTGCAATTAGACTTTGACCAAATAGGGGTTTGACTCATTGGGTCAAGCTGTGCACAAGAACCAAACCTGATGGAACATGTCCATTGATACCAGCAAGCGAATGAACAGGTCCAGAAATGTAAACCTTCCCTAGAAAAATTCTGTTCCAGTTCCAAACCAGTCTAGCTGTGCCTCTGTGTTTGGGAATTGGTGCAGTCTGGAAATGTCAATCCTTATTTCTTTTTAAGTCTGCGTCCAGCTGAGCCAAACGAGCCGAACTCTGGTAGTTTATAGGCAACCTTCAGCTCTCCCATCTGGAGAGAGCTGGGCAGATGGAATGCGTACAGATAGGTTTTATCCTAAGGAAATTATTGCTTGGGAACCATGCCTCCTTCACAAATCCAGACAAGGATACTCTGACAGACTGAGGAGGAGGCAGGAAGGCGATGTTCCCTCTGCAGAGCCCTTTTAGGACATTCCAGGCCTGCAGGGCTGTCTCTGCTCTCGGGAAACTTTGGCACTCACACCCTGGTTCTCAGGCAGGACTGCAGACGATGACAAATCCCTCTTCCAGGTGAAACATCCCAGCACCTCCTTTAACCAGCCTAGCCTTGGTTTCCATTTAGGGCCAGTAACGAGGAAACACTTTTTAGGCTTTGCTTCATCAGGTCAACTGGTGCTTGTGTCAGCACAAAGAGGATGGTGTAATTTGGTGCTACTTGAAAGGGATGAGACAAGAGAGGAACAAGGAAGGCAGATGAAGTTTCTTTGAGTCCATTTCCCCCTTCCTCATTCTTTACTACAGGTGTGCAGAGATTTTCCCATAAGGAAATGCATCTCTACTTGATCTGGGAGGGATTTTTTTTCTGGTACTGCTTCCCAAGTTGGAATGCCTGCTTTGCAGGAAGAGTTTATTGTGGAGAATGTCCCGGTTGACAGGTGACCCAAATAAGTGGTGCATACCCCATCCCTGGAAGTGTTCAAGGCCAGATTGGACAGGGCTTGGCACAACCTGGGATTGTTGAAGGTGTCCCTGCCAATGGTAGGGGGATGGAATGAGCAGATCTTTAAGGTTCCTTCCAGCCCAATTTCTAACCCCCCTTCTGTGATTCTGTGAATTCCAGTGAGGAGTGCCTGTCTGGCTGGAATGGTCCATTCATAAAAAGGTCAAATTAATTCAGCAAGGATATTTAGACGTATGTTTAGGAACGCTCAAGCTTGGTGTCTGCCTTGAAATTTCATTAAGGCAGGTGCTATAAATAGCAGGAGAGAGCTTCAGGATGGAAATAAATGAACCTACTTAGCAGAGCAGATGCAGCACTATCAGGGCTCTGCCAAGGGTTCTCTTTCTGTTCGTGTTGCTGGATTTTTCAGCCATCCAGTTTCTTTCCTGACTTTTCAACACATGGGGTGGGATTTTCAAAAAGCTTTTAGCCTCAGCTCACCACAGTGAGAGCACTGACATTAGCTGAGAAATACCAGGCACAATGGCCAAAGCTTAATTGTTTTTGTGTTGGCATTTTACATAGGGAAAGTGGTCAGGGAGACTGCCATAAATAGAAGGGATTTGGGTGTCTTAATTTTTGAGAACTGCACGGCAGGCTTGTGGACTGGTCCCAGGTGCTGGGGTCCGTTGAAACAAGCCTTCTTCTACCCCTCCAGTACTGCAGGGAGCATGCTTAGGTCCACTGCAGTGCAAATGCAGAGGTAAATTAAACACAGAACTAATTACTGCTTGGCTTGCAGACATGCCCTCTGCATAGCTGGGGGCCTGTTGGAGTGACTGGCAGGGTGCAGCTGGCTGTGTCCATGGGAAAGGGCATGGGAAGGTGCTTGGGGCAGGCAGGCTGTGGGCAGGGTGCAGGTGAGGAGGTCAGCCCTGCCTGCTGACACAGCCCTGGTTCGGTTCCCACCCTGTCGAGGAGGGCTTGCGTAACACCAGGACTGGGATTGGTGTCTGACTGCCTGGGGCCCACCCTGCTTCCACGGTGGGCAAGGCCTTCAGAACCACAGGCTCAGAGTGGTTTGGGTGGAAGGGACCTCAAACCCCATCTCATCCGAGCCCCTGCCATGGCCAGGGACACCTTCATTACCCAGGTTGCTCCAAGCCCTGTCCAACCTGGCCTTAAGCCACTTCCAGGGATTGTGTCTGCAGTGTCTCTGGGCACCCTGTGCCTCACCACCCTCACAGGGAAGAGTTTCTCCCTGGTATCTGATCTAACCCTGCCCTGTCTCAGTGTGAAGCCAGGAGGATGCCACTGGTGGCAGTTAGCAGGACTTCTTGAGGTGTGGGAGCAACAGAGAAGAGACTCATGTTGGAGAGGGGTACTTCCAGCAGCGGTTAAACCTGGCTGCCTTCACCCCTTACTTACTCCAGCTCTCATTCCAAGAGAGGGTCAGGATGTCATTTTTCTTGTTTCTGTGGCGTCACTGCAAAGCCCCCCACCTCCCACTGAGGCACTTGGGCAGGATGAAGGGACATGGTGATATGTTGGGTCTGGATGTGACCTGTCACCCTAGGTAAAGGCTTTCCTTTTCTTCTTTGCAAGAGTACAGGCTTTCACTCGGACAGCTAATTAAAAAAATACTCTTTTTGCAGCAACCCTTGCCTGAACTTGTGATTTTTTTCTTTATTACTTTGACTTGTGCATGTGCCAATCACATCAGGGCTTGTCACAACCACTTCTGTTTGTTTAAAACCCTTTGCACTTCCCTTACGTTGAATGTCCACCTCCTTCAGGTAAATGAAGGTTTATACAGCATGGAGCTCATACAGCATGGAGCTTTCATTTCTTGCTCATGACAGCTTGGATAGGAGGTCAGGTTTGGATTTTTTTTATTTGCTTGCAAAGTCCAGATTTCAGGTGGGCGTGATAAAAGGTAGAGCTAAACTTCCTCCCTCCTTAGGTGTGTCCTGGGGCTCACAAACACAAAACCAGCAAGTAATCTGGGTGTTAAGACAAATGCCAAGTGCCTCAGGTACAGGGGGTTAATTCTTTTCCGGTCCAGAAAGGTCTGGGAGTTGGAATTTTTCTCTTCAGGATAATTTCTGAAGTTGTTTTTCAAAGTGAGGGTTGGGGGACAGAAGCAGTTGTCCCTGGATGAGTTATGTGCACTGCCTGATGAAATTTGGGCATGGCTCAGGTACCTGTAGGAAGCCCACGTGTACCGATGTGCTCAGAGGTGGCACGTGGCATCTGCACTTCCCCCTGCCACTAGCTGCCCTTTGGCAAGTCCTGGGTGTTGGAAATCTTCAGAGGGTCAGCTATGCCAGGGACCTCGTGCAAGTGAAAATGCATCTCACCCTAATGCAGCAGTGTTGCCCACACTTTCTGTCTTCTCCGTCCTTCCCCAGCCTCTGCAGTGAGTGCCACCAAATGTCCTTTGGAAGGGACTGTTCAGCCACATAAACCAACCCAGCCCTATCTCTGCCATTGTGTGTGGTTCCTCAAAAGAAATCAGCAACATAGGCTGAAATTCCGTTCTCCAGCTTGATTTATTCCTTGTGTATTGTGTTTCCAGTAGCATTTGTGTCACTCAGTGCTTGTCAGTCACCTCCAGCTGCGGCAAGGCTGGGTGCCTCAGGTGTCATGTAGGATCTAGAAAGAGTCTTGTATTCCTAGGATTTCAGTGTTGCTTGGATTGTGATGGTGGCAGGGTGGTGCTGAGAGTGAAAAGGAGTCTGTTGCCATGTGCCATGTGAAACTGTCGCAAGCACCTGGGCATTGAATATTGTGGCTATAGATGAGAGAATTTTCCAACTGTGCAGAGACCAGGATGAAATCATTCAGGTCTGAATTCTTGAGAGATGTCTGTATGTGTCTGAAAGGAGCAGCCACTGGGGGATGAAGGGAATGAAATTGAGAAATGATAAAATGATCATGGGCTTTTGGTAAGGATTATTCCCGGGGGCAGTGCATTTAAAGGCACAATGTCAGCTCTTCAGGGAGCTTTTAAAACATGCCTCCACTCTTTCCATCGTTAAAAAACAGTCACGGCATTTGCCATGGCAGTAACACCAATGTAGACAGCAGGGCTGTTGAGCAATTCGACTTGGGTTGTTGTCAAGATCCAGATCAAGATCCACAGCCCTGAAGTAAAAAAATGAATTTGACTATGAAGTACAAACAGTTCTTGCTGCCCTTTTGGCTCTAGCACCCGAATGCTGCCGCGCTCCCGACACACCTCTAAGTTTTCTCTACAATTTGAAGAACTGATAGAAATAGTTTTTGGGTGAGTCAAAGTTTATATTCTTCTATAGCTGTAACCTCTCCTTGAGAGAGGAGTTAAATTCCTAAACCCCATCTAGTTAATATTAAATTAATTGTGGCAAAGTTTGAGGTAAAATAACAAGAATTATTTGGCACATTTGGTCTGGGCATAACAGAGAAAATGTCCTGCAAAGCAAGTTCAGTCTCAAAAGCCTTTGATTTTGGGGTAGGTGTAAGTGACACAGTATTTTCATTTACTGGTCACTTCTGCCTCAATTAACTGCATGTTTTCTTAGATCTATGACTAAGCCTTCCTTAATTGAGAATGGTCTTTGCTACTTTTTTCCTGATCAGGCAATTCTCTTAGAAATCTCCCTTGGCCCACGGGGACACAATTAGTCATGTAGATACAGAAGAAAATAATTCAACATAACCTTCACATGGTATTTAAAGCCACAGTGTGTGTAACCGTCTACTTGGAGGATTGAAAGCGGTTCTTCAGCTTCAGCTTGAAACTTCCTCTGTGTTTCAGTACTAGCAGAGATGCCTTTGGGAAGATTTTATGGGGTCTTTATTCCCGTTTTGACAGGTCAGGCTGTGTATGTTTTAGACAGAGCTAAAAAGAGGCTGGTTCCTTTCCTAGTATGGGGAAGACCTGGTTTAACTGGAGCTTGCTGTGTTAATCTTGTGTCTTGAACTGATGATAGCATGTGCCACTATAATTACCTAAGCCACCTTAATGCTTTGCCTAATTCTGTTCCCTGCATTCACGTGAAACTGCTAAGGGACAGAAAAGTCCAAGGATTTTACCATGTGGGGAAAAAAATCTTATTTAGAAGCATTTTGATTGGAAGCCAGAGCTGTTTCTCCAGCTGAGAAGGGCTGAGTTGGGGACATGATGGTTGGCACTGCAGAGCTGCCCTTTTTGGATTAAACTTCATGCAAATCTGTTGAACAGTATGGGAACAAGCCATCCTAAAGCTCTGCATATCTCTGTATATGTAAACAAGGGTTTATCTTTTACTGTCAGTATAACCAACACCTGGATTTCCTTCTCTGAACCCTTCTTTGTGTTTTCAGTTGCCTCTTGTGATCCTCATTGAACTTTTCCTGTTGGGACCATTTCAGATGTTGATCCTTGGTCTAGCTGTTCTTGAAGCTGGTGTCCTTTATATTATTGTTATTCTTTTACCATAAATTGCCGTCTGCAGAGCTGGGGTAGATTTGCCAGTCACTTCTTACTTCTGCCCTTGGAAAGGGGCACTTGGCCACTTTGGGAGGGGCAGGAGAGGCTTTAGAGGGTCAGGATGGGTAGTGGGGGAGCTCTCAGTGATTCCTGCAGCTTGAAACTAAGTCTCCTCTCATCCCAGGAGGAGCAGAGAATTATGTCCATGACCTACTAACCTCCAGTTGGGATTGTGGGTTTGGGAAATGAGTGCACAGATGGCAGTGCTGGGATGGCAGCAGATGCTGCTGATCTAATGAGTGGAATCAACTGACGTTTCAGCAGAGTGGTGGAGAGCAATGAGGGGATGTCTGTGGAACCGCAGGGCTGCTCCCTTCTCCCTAATACTAGTACTTTCTGAGCCCTTTCCCTTTTCTCTTGGCACCCTCAATTTATCTTCTCCTCCAGATCGAGCTGGCACAATAATGTGGACAATTTTGATTACACAGGGAAGCTGTTATGGAATTAGATGATTAAGAAACATTTGGAGGCGGAACCGGAAATCTTGAGGCCAAAAACCTGCTGTACTCTAGTGCCAGCAGGTTGGAATGACCAAATGGGAGTGTTCAAAAAGAAGAAAAATCAATCAATTCCATACAGAATACTGAGCTGATGGCAAAGGACTCTCTCTGCACCCCAGTGGACGTGGCTCCGGCATGGAGTTTGTGTAAGTGTGAACCCTGAAATAAATACATTTGTCATGGTTCAGGAACACCAAGGCTCAGTGTGCCCTTGCAGATGCTCTTGAGGCAAAACTTGTGTTCAGGCTGTCTCTTCTGCAGCTGTAGGTCGAGTCCAAGGACCCACTCTGGATTTTCTCTTTCTGATGGAGTGATTTTGGTGATCTTGCTTTGAAGTTTGGAACAGGTGCTGTGTTGTGAACGTGTTCAATGCCTTGAAGAAACAGTGACTTAGACAAGAGGTGCCTTTCTTTTATCTCTTCTGAGATTTTATCTCTTTAACTTCCTGATAAGCCAAAATTGGCTCTTTAAGCTGTGATGTGAAGGACTGGCAGCTATCGGGTCACCACAAAAGGAAATGGAAATTGAGATTTCCGTGTCAAAAACCTGAAGAATAAACAAGATAGGGCAGAGAAGGCCTCAGCTCTAGTACTTGATCGTCGAAAATTATTTCCCTTCCACTTCATTAGTGTCAGCTATTTCCCAGAAAAACGGTGTATTTGTTAAAATAAATCTGTATGATAGCTGAAACAAAATCCTTGAGAGCTGTGGGCTGTTCTGCTCAGCTTTGAATCCTGATCTGACATCTGTTCAAGGAGAGGAGAGTCTTTGGTTGGATTTTTTTTGCTGATTCCTTACCCACTGAGTGAACTTTAAAATAATGATATTAAATACATCAAAATTACGTGTAGGAAGAACTTGGTCATCTGCAAGCTAAAGAGGAAAGCAGATGTTAACTGAAATGTTAGTTCCGCACATTCTGCATAGATGTGTTTGTACTTGCATGGCTGAATTTATGTCTCAAAAAAGGCAGAGCCCTTGTGGCGTCTTTTCCTTATGGTTTGGATACCCCTGGAAGGGCATTGTAGGCCTCAGCAGTTACATGGAAATAAAAGTATGCATAAATCAGCAGAGCTTTTCCTGCTGTTTATAAGGAAGCCTAGGAATGGACTAGTCCCAGCCTGACTGTGGTATTGGGATGAGTTCAAGTGTTGCTTCCAACTGGAGATCTTGATATTTAAATATAGCAATGGGAACCGAGTTCATCCGATGGAGCAAGGGTGTTTGGTTGAACTCTGAGCTGTGGGTGTATAATATCCTATGAATTGCATGGCTGGGCAGGAAAGGAGAGGTGTTCTGAGTATCCTGACCTGTGGAGACCTCTAGCAGTTACCCTCTATTCCTGCTCCAAGGGCAGTTCCATAACACTGGGATTGACTAGGCTTGGCCTTCAGGCTCTCATTAATAACCCAGCTCCTCCATGTTGAAGTGATGCAGGAGTTCAAATCCATGCTTTGCTTCCTTCGTACCAACTAATTTTCCTAATTTCAAGCAGTGCCAAGTGGAAGGGAGCTGGGCGGTTGAAGGAGACAGAAAGCGTAGGTTTCAAATCCCATTTGCACAGCATAGGGAAGAGCCTGCTGGCTCCCCTGTGAGCCGGCTGGACATTCCACCTTGGAAACCCATGCACAGGAGTCTGCTCAGAGTGTCTGGCACCGTGGGAGCTGCAAGTGTGGTTTGACGAGGGATGGATGACACTGGTGATGGATCAGCTTTGTGTGCATTATACAAGGAATAAGGTCAGCAGCTGGCAGTACTGCAGCCACAGCGCTGTCCTTGGCCAGGGAGCACTGGTGGCATTGTGGCGCTGGGGTGGTGCTGGTGGTGTCGCTCAGACAGATAAGTAGCTCTTAGGATGTGAGTCCTCAGTCAGGAGAAAAGGACACGACTGAAGAGCGCCATTCATAGGGAAGAGCAGCAGAAAGAGCTGGCTGGGGGCAGTGAAACTTGGTGTGCTAAGGTGCAGAGAGGACAGAGAAGTTACCACAACATTTAGATAACCACCAAATTTAGATACCAAGGCACTTAGCAAGTGTCCTGCACCAAATCTGGACTGAGATGGGTATCACTCAGATTGGGAGAAGATAAAGAAAGGTATTCCGTGGGCAGTGGTCCAGATGAGTGAGTCTCTCTGCAAGAGAGATGAGGCCCTTTGTATTCCCTGTCTGAGAGCTCCAGATGGGCCATACTGAAACACCTGGTGGGGACACTGTGCTTTTATTCACATTCCATGGGCTGGGTGTGGTGTGCCAGGTACTGTCCCAGTAGGAGGGTGGTAACCATGTTCTGTGGGAGCGGTTGTATTTCAGTCAAACACGCCATGGTGCCTGTGTAGCAGGCTGTGTGAAAGCAACAAACTGGGGACATGGCAAGTGACGGATCCACAAAGTTTTGGGAGTTATTTTGGGGGCAGTTTGGTGGGTGGGGTAGATTAGCGGGGTCGTGATGGGCAAATGTGCTTACAGAAGTTGCCTGAAACTGCTTGGTTTCAAGTGCATGAAAGCAATGGAAGCTTTGAGGCTAGGAAAGAGTTTGTGGATGTGGGAGAGTTTCAGTGTGTGATGTTTGGTCCTTGGGCCTTGCAAAGCTTTCTGGGCCATCTTTCAAACCTGTCAGGCTCCAGACACTGAAGAAAAGGCTGATACCTGCTCCTTGCTCCCAAGCAGAGTGACTTGGCTCTTCAGCTAGGCGCAGACTCTTCCTTGCACTTTGGGTATTCCTAGAGAACATGCCTGACCCCATTTCGTTGGACTTGCTCTTATTTGGGTTTCCCTTTATCTGTGTGGGACTTGTTCTGCCTACTTTGTATATCGTGGTTTTCTTGTCCCAGCCTGTTCCAAGGTAAATTGCCAAGGATGGGAAGCTTCAGAAGGATGAGTCTATAGCAAAAAAGAAGTTCACTCAAGAGATTTCATTCTAGCATGGATTTCATTGTGAGAATGGGAGCTCGCTCTGCAGAATAAACTGCTCACCATCAAACAGTATAAATGTATTTAGTGGCAACCATTGCTTCTTTGGCAAAGCCTAGCTAAAGCTCTCTGGGGAGATTAATCTAGGCTTAGCATTAAAGCTGGGCTTGAAATATACTCTGCATTCCTAGTGACAGGAAAGTAGTGCCATCCAGAACAGTTGTTTCATGTCTCCTGCAAGAAATGGAGATTATTTGAGGATGGACTGGTCTAGATAAGTGACTGTCACAGCTTGTAGAATACTATTTGCTGCTTGGAAGCAGAAGAAGCAGCATAGAACATGCTGGTTACAGTTATTCACATGGGCTATTTTAGAGTTAAATTTTGTCTGTTGTGAAGTTCAGATATCAAATTCGTGCTCTAAATTCCTAATTTAGACTTATCCTGGAGTCATTTAGATTTTCCTTTGGCCTGGCCCAAGGGTTTCGCAGCATGTTGCAGCTCCGAGTGATGCATGTCATGTGTGGGTATGGGAAGGGGGAACAGGAAACTGGTGAAGGTCTAGGGATGAGCAGCATGCCTTGGGATCTGCCCAGAAAAATGATGCTGGGGGCTTTGTACTGAGCTCAATCTGGTTTTTGTTCCAGCTGTGTCAATATTGACTTCTATTCACTGGTGAAGAGGGAAGATTTCCAAATCTTTTGCCTTGTCTGCTTAAAATACATATGTGTGTACATGCAAAACAGGCAGTATTTTGTAATGAATTGTTCGCCTTTGAAATAAGATTGCTATTTGTCTTCTGGGTTCCTTTAGGGCTTTGGCAATAAATAAGAAGCTTCCAGCTGCAGACAAAACCACGTTTGGGATTAAGTGTGCGTAATTTTTGATTGTTGGATGTTCCAGCATCACCTTGTCCAAGGGTTTGGTCCTGCTTTGGCGTAAGGAGGGGAGGGACCTCGGTGGGACAGGGACAGGCTGCCAGGGCACTTTGTGCCAGCACCTATAGGAACAGCACTGGCAGAACAAGAGCTGTGACCCAGGACAGCACCAGAAACAAATTTAACCCAAAGCATATATTTAGCCTGGCTGCTTGCAAGAAGATTTAAAGCCATATTTAAAGCTGAGCATCTGCTGAAGTGCCGGGCAGATTGCTGATATAAATAGTTACCCGCACCAGAGCTGCTCTAGCTACGTGGGGAAACCTGGGAGTGGGCAAGATTTCAGGGGGTGCTTTCAGCTGCTCTGATGTGCTGGGATGACTATGCCTGGTATCTATTCTCTTTGTCACAAGTGGGAGAATCAGAGCACAGGGGACTGGAGCTGGACTGGTGGTTCCCTGCCCACTGTCCGGGCTGACCCGGGAATTGTGTGGCTTTCCCAAAGCGTGGCTCTGCTTGGAGCTGTCCCTCTCACCGAGCCTAATTGTAAACTGATCCCAGGAGGATGTCTTCTTGGGAAAGCTGCCAGCATGCTCTGTATGGCTCGTCCTGCTGTCCCTTTGGAAGTGGAGTAGCGTAAAAGAGCTTTCTTCCCTCAGCAGTACTTAGAAGGAACTTTGTCATTTTCCCAATTATTTGTACTTGCCTTAATGCCAGCTCAGCTGTCCCTAATGAATTTCCAGGTGTTTTCATAGTTTCTCCTGGCTGTTGTGAAAATGGACCCATAAAAAAGGGGTCATTTCCTTGGGTTGGGATCTTTCTTGAGTCAGAGTTAGGGAAATGAGCAGCTCCCTTGGAGTTCCCCTTGCAGACCTTCTCCTTGAGTCACAACTGAGACAGACTTCCCACCTGTTGTGTGAGGTCAGGCACTGACATGTGTCCCATGTGGAAAATGTCTGTCGAGAGCTGCTGGTGGTGGTCCCAGGAACCTGCTCACCCTTTTTTCTGGAGCTGCCTTGGACAGCTGTGTCTGTCCTGCTCCAGAAAACATTTTCTTTGCATTCAGGTTTCATTTCCAGTTTCAAAATAACATTTTTTTCTCTATGAGAGTGGTAACATGTGTGGATTTTTGTCCAAAACCTGTGCCTGTGGAATACGGTGTTTTTCGTGCTTATGGTGCTTCTTAATTATTGGAGGGTTTAATATTAAGAAGCTGAAAAAGACAGCAGCTGTGTATGGTTTGTGGATGAAGAAGGTCTTCTTCCCCAGCTTCTGCCTAATGTCCTTCCTCAATCCCTGAGCAAAATAGGTTTTAGTGAACCTTATCCTTGCAAATTCTTTATAGAGAAGCCAAGTTCTACAGGTGACTTGCATCCTGTTACAGCTCACAGTTGGTACCAGCCATAGAGAGGGTTGACTTTCAGGACATCCCATATTTCACAGCAGTTGAAGCTGTAGGCTTGTAACTGAGACTTGGTATCATTTAGGAGACTGTGGATGTCACATTTCCTTTGCTTTCCCAAAGTGGATATAATACCTATGAACAACAAAAGGGGCTTTTCTTTGCCCTTCTGCACAGGAGGAGATAGATTGTTTACAGTCAGAAATTGTCTGGTGCATCCTTTCCGTAGATTTCCCAAACCTGCCATTTTGTCTGTTAAAAGCAGACCTTTCTTTAGGCAATTAATTCTGTCTATGTGGCAAATTCCAAACACTTTGGAAGACCATAGATCACCTTTAAGTTCAACTGAAAGTTATTTTGGGGTTGGGAAAATATTTAGTTTGCCTTCATTAACATCTCCAGCTAATCCAAGGTTGGTGACTTGACTCTTTTGGCTGCAAGTGCTGTGACTAACCTCATGGTTTTGTTGTTCATTAACATAATCATGTGCTTTTCTAAAAATGGAAAGATACCAAGACATTTGCCTCATTCCTTCACAGTGGTTATTGCACACTTCTAATAAGTGTGCTGAAAAACTCTATTGATTAAAGTTCCCATGTTTGTAGCTGGTTTTGCCGAGGAATTTGGGACAGGCGTGAACAGGGCAAAGAAATGGAAGGTGTGATGCTCTGGTGGAGAACCTGTTAATTCCTGTTGTCAAAAGGGAATGTGGCTGTTTTGGAAGCCTTTGAAGATAGAGAGAAAAGGCAAAATAATATTAATATGCACATGTAAGGAGCTACAGGGAAGGTTGGTATCTGGGAGGGAAGACCAGTTCAGTGTTTACAGATCGCAGGAATGCAGTGTTGTACCTCCGTTGATACATGCTGATAGTGGCTCCTCATTTTCAGCCCCTTGGGAACAATTGTGTTAAAATAACTTTGGGACTGTGAGGCTGAGACTGACTGGAAAGGCATTTGTATTTCTTTTCACTCAGTTTCTTGAAATGAAGAAGTACAGTATTTATTCTGGGGTTACTTTGAATTTTGGAGACTTAGAAAGTTGATCTTTATGGCTGCAGCCTACTGGTCTTCAACACCTTTTGGAAATAAGGGTTTGGATTTCCTCTGAGGTTTTGTCTGGAAAAGAGGTTGCAAGGGGAAGGTTTTGGAAGTGGTGACTGTCTAAGCCTGTGACATCTGTGATTTGGGCTGTGCAGCCATCTCTGGAAATCTGCTGGAATTTTGCACCTTTTTGGTCTCTGGGTCAGGTACATAATATTTATTGTGAGCAGTTTCTGTTGCTGCCTCTACTTGTCTGAGGTGTCTGGAAGCAGTGATGACCCTGTGGGTTGTTTGCAGGTGTTTGAACTCGATGCCTGTGGGAAATGGAAAGGCAGGATTTTGCCAGCTCAGCTCTACATGGACACAGTGTGTATAGGAGGCACTGCCACTGGTGACTCATGTTCCTGGCAGGGTGGCTCATCATGGCTTCAGGCTGGCAGGGCAGGCTTGGATGGTGTATCAGGAAAAACTTCTCTGTTAGGGCAGTGAGGCCCTGGCACAGGTTGCCAGAGAAACTGTGTGTGCCCAATCCCTGGAAGAGTCCAAGGCCATGCTGGGCAAGGCTTTGAGCAAACTGGTTTAGTGGAACATGTCCCTGCACATGGCAGAGTATTGAAATGAGATAAATTTTGAGGTCCTTTCCAATCCAAGCCATTTTGGGGTTCTGTGATGGGGGCACTGCTCCTCTTGTAGATTAAGGCTGTAAGAGGAGAGACCCTGGATACAAATTTTAAGAGTGTGTGAGATATTTTTAAGGGTGGTGGACAGTGCTAGGTGGTATTTGGTGCCCTTGATGCCATGGTGATGTCTGTGAGGAACATCCTGGCTCTGGAAAAGCCCTCACAGCCAAGGCAACGCATGATGCAGAAGGAAAAATGCTCTTTGCTTGGAAGCTAACACCTTCAGAAACATAAGGTCAGTGCTGAACTTGTTGTAAAAACATCCTCCTCCAGTTAAATCTGCTGTGACATTTTTCTGAGGAATGTGGGTTTGGTGTCCTTCATTTGGGAAGAGCAGACAGATTTTGCACAGCAAGAAAAAGAGTAAATGTTTTGCAAGGAATATTTTGCTTACTATCAAGGTCACGTATTTTCTTTCAGTTATGCAAAGCATGTGCTTAAAATGGGAATCTCCACTGGAGGACAGCTTTAAAATCTTGGAAGAGACATCCTTGAGGATTATTGCCCACAATTTCCTGTCTCTTTGGGGGATAAAAAAACGTGTTTTGAAGAGAAGCTATTTTATCTAAATCAGTGCATCGAACTGTTCTCATCTGCAATGTGATTTTGTAGGCAGAGGCTTGACTTCATCTCAAAATTAAGCAGAAGAACTTGGGTTGTGGTTCAGGGATCAGGTGTATACCAAAGAGCTGTTCTCTGCTCCATGGCTTCTTCAGTGCCACAAAACTGAGAAACACCTGGAAAACCAATCTTTTTTTCTACATCTTCTTTTCTTTCATGCATTTAATGGAACTAGGTAGCAAACAGTCCTTACCTGGTTCTTCTGCAGTTACTTTTCCATGTGATGGAGTTTCTTCCTCTGAAATGGATGGAGCCCCCTTTCAAGTTCATTTTCCTTGTTCAGAGCTTCTTTGCTGTAGTGACCCAGCAGAGCATAATGGCTCCTGGAAAGAGGATTCTTGAAGCATGTGTTCCTGCATCCCCTGACCAAAGTGTACCTAGTGCTCTGTGGTGGAGGACTGGGGAAGGAAGAGATGGATCTCTCTGCTCAGCACCTTGGTTTAACTCGAGGCTTTAAAATAATACTTGGAACTGGGAGGCAGGAGAGGTTGGGGAATTTAATTTCCCTGAAAATCACCTGTGTATTTCTTAACATAGTATTCCTGGCTTTTCTTTTTTTCCAGGTTCAATAGGCTTGAAGCCAAGCCATTGAGAAGAAAGACAAAAATCCCTTCTTGGTGTGTGTACACAAATAAATCAGTCACAATTCCACAATCCAGAATGGCTGAGCTGGATCCGTGTGTGCCTTGGCTTGTGTATTACACATTCTTGGGAATTCCTTTCCATACTGCAGCTTCACTGCAGCTTCCAATTCTTAAAAGGTCTTTTCCAACCTAGGGCATTCTGTGATTTCAGTGCTGCCTTGCACTTCCAGACTGCTGCATATCTTCTTCACTGGTTCTTCTTTCCCTGGAGCCATGAAAATGTGCACCTCACTATGGAGAGTTTAGCTCAGTAGGTGACATAATGTATGAGACATTTCATCAGCTCTTCATGTTTGCCTTAAAAAAACTAGAGTACAAGAAATCATGCTTCATTTGAATCAGCAAATTGGGAGGTATAAATAATGGATTTAATCTGGTGATATAATTGTCATGATTTCCTTAAGGGGACTTGATTTGCTGTTAGTATTTCCTTCACCCTGAATCTGCTGTTCCTTTTTGGTAGCCAAGTCACACTTTATAATACCTGGTGCAATTTGATGTCGTAATGTGCAGGTATCCGGCATCCTGAATTTTGTGCATTGGATGGCCAGATGTTCTTGCTGGTATCCACCTAGAGATGGAGAGGACTTCCTTTTAGATCATCTTTTTCAAATTCCATGTGGATGGAAATTGAAATTTCATTAAAAATATTCAAGGAGAAGGCCATCTTTTTTGGTAATAGTGCAACTGCTTGGTGTTTGAGTTTTCTCCCCAGTTGAAATCCCTTTAGGAATTAAGGGAGCATTATCTGAACTAATGAGCTAGCTGACTTCCCTCTTCTCCTTAGATCTCATCTCCCCACCCTTTCCTTTTAGCTGAGAACTCTGAATAAATAAATAACCTCTCCTGTTGTCACATTGTATTTAATTTCTTTAATGATCTGAATAATTTAATAACGAAAACTGACAGTAATATTCTCTCAGCCCTATAGAAGATGCCACTGTGAAAAACAGCGTAGTGTGGGCTGAAATTATTAGTTTTTCATTCTCATTTGGATTAAGCAATTTGATCTGCTCAAATCTTTGAAATAAAACATGCACTTTATGCTTTCTGATCATAGAATCATCGCAGAATGGCCTGGGCTGGAAGGCAGCTTAAAGCTCATCCAGATCCATCCCCTGCCATGCACAGGGACACCTTCCACTAAACCAGGTAGCTCTAAGTTCCGTCCAGCCTGGCCTTGGACAATTCCAGGGATGGAAACCTGTTTTCCTGTGAGAGACTTGGTTATTGTCTTTTGGGAAGCGGTGGGTGTGTGTGTGGCTTGTGTGTGCTCCCGGCGTGCTGCTGGTACTGCCTGGGCAGGGTGGGCATGTCACGCTGCAGACAGAGGAGACACGTAGGGTGTTACGTGACCCAGGAGCAGCCCTGGCCACTGGCCCTGTCTGCAGGCAGAGGCTCTATTAATAGAGCTGAGAACCAGATGATTCCTGGTATTATGTGACTGTGACTCTGGAGATTACGGGGAAGGTGCTCTGGAGTGTGAGGAAATCACCTGTATGGAACATGCGTGTTTGCAAAGAAGCCGGGACTGTACATACAATCCTCTTGAAACTGAGAGATGCAGTATTGGGAAAACATGCAGGAATGTGATGGAGAGAGTTTGGATTTGAGGCACGAGTGATTAAACTCCTTTCAGGGCAGTGCAGAGCTCTTCCGGACTCAGGAATGGAAGAAATTACTGTGCAGGGAGGGCAGAACATAGATGCTGGATGTAATTCCAAGTAGGTACATCTGCCTTTGTTCCTGCTTCAGTTTTTCCTTATGATCTAAATAATATTCTGATAAATCCAAGGCATCTGTCAAATTCATGGCATCCAAGGAACTGTGAATTCCTTTTCTGTGAGCAGTTATAGGTATTACCTGTCTGAGCAATGTGCTGAGCAGCATCATTATTCTAGCACCAGATCTTGAATGTAAAGCTTTTACACCTGCTGTTCCTGTAAATTTCCTTTGGAATGGCCAGTGTAGCTTTGTGTGGAAAATGTCAAATTATTTTAGAGTCACATTTCACTGGGAATGAGTTGGTGAGTGCTGCTTTGGCTCTCCTTAGTGCTGTCAAGTTTGTTCAGTGCCTCATTACCTTCTTGCTTTGTTTGACTCCTGTGGGAATGAGCAGGTCCAGGCGTAGGTAAATGGCTGGTGGGATAGTTCAGCACTTCTTTGGCCATAATGTTGTTTTCCTTGCTGTTGTTGCAGATATAATCTGTGGTTAATCCCCCAAGTCCGAACCTGTGACTCCCCAGAGGACCTGAAGCCTTTTGTTGGTTTTGATTTGCAGCCTTGTTATACACAAATTAATGGCCCTGAGTGATAGCAGGGCAGCCAGAGACGAGAAGAAAATGAGTAATTAACATATATTGGGTATTACTGATTGCTTTTATGATTATCTGGATTTTAAGGTATTAGCTGGAAAAATAGCTCCTAATCCCTTATTAAAGATAAAAGGCAAGTCATTAAAAGTAGGAGGTTGTTTTCAGTCCTGAGAAGCTTGGAAATATGTCTTGGCTCCAGCAGCAAACTAACCTTGAAAGCCTGTAATTCCAAGTTACTCAGCTTAGTTGTTCTCCTCAGCAAGGGAATTTCTGAAGTTTCCCGTGTGCTGGGAGGCGGGGGGGATGCAAGACAAAGCGACCCTTGTCATAAGAGCTGTGTGCTTGGCACTACGACAGGGCCCTTTGAATATGCTCAGCATTAGCTGAGCCTGGCCCAGCTGCTGGGCTGGGAACTCTCACAGCTCCACAGAGAAGTTATCCCTAACTTCAGCTTTTTATCAGAGGCTGATCTCCTGTATGAGGCTCCCCTTGCACCCTTACTCCTTTGTTGCTGCCTCCTGCTGTTGTGGCCACCAGCTGGTTTTGTAGCCATCTAACTTGTTTCATGGTATGGTAAAAAAGGTCACAGAATGGTTTGAGTTGGAAGGTACCTTCAAAGGCATCTTGTTCCAACCCCCTGCCATGGACAGGGATACCTTCCTCTAGACCCATTGCTCATAGCTCCATCCAGCCCAGCCCTGAATGTTTCTGGATATGGGGCATCTCCCACCTCTCTGTGCCAATGTTTTCCCACCCTCTTTGTAAAAACTTTCATGGCCATCTAACCAGTTTCAAGGCCATCTTGCTGGGTTTGTGGCTGTGCTCTAAGCTGAATCAGCAAAACAGACTAGTCCAAGCCCAGAGTCCTGATCCCAACAGGGAAGGGGGAACAGGAGGCTGAAGTGCTGGGAGCAGGAAAATAATAAAAGTGGGGAAGGGTGGCGCTTGGCTGTTGCAAGTCTTAAACCCATCTGGATTGTGTGTAGAGTCAGAAGGAAAGCAGCAGCACCCCTTGCTGAGTTGTGATAATTAATCATCTGCAGAAACTTGCCAGACAGTGAGACTTTCTTAATAGTCAAGTATTTTTTTTTAATGAGTACATTCCTTATTTCTGGTAATGAAGTTTGAGTACCAGTAAAACCACAAACTTTTCAAATGTATTTCCTGTATTTTAACAGTTGTGTGGTTCAACACATCATGTTTATATGCTCCAGCTCTGCTTTTAAAAAGCAATTTAAAATGCACTCGGACCAATTAAAAAGAAATAAAGATGGCATTTAATGACTCTAAGGAGATCAGTGCTTGTAAAGAGATTTACATTGGAGGCAATGCTGTTCTCATGGAATACAGTTTGGAAAACACTGCTCATTTCTGCTTTGCTCTTTCCATCCTAAGTTGTTTAAAAGATTACCAGCAGTACCTGGCTGATTTTTTCCCCTCTTTTTTTTTCGCAGTTTTTTTTTTTCCCTAAGTCCTGGGCAATATTTAAGATCAGTTGGGTGCTCAGTGCTTTTGATGCCACTGCCAGTTTTTTGTGCTTGGGGAAGGATTTAAAATGTAGAGTTTGACTCCTGTTGGGTTGGTCACAGTCGATTCCCTAAATGCAGAGGAAGCAGTTCAGCTTTGTTTTGCTGTGTTCCTGTTTGGTCTTGGTTGTGCTGGTGCAGCCCTTGCTGTTTCCAAAGAGTTTGTGAACATCTTCTGATACAGAGTTGGTGTTTTGCTATTCTCCTTTCTATTCTTATTCTCTAGGCCAGGATGCCAAGCAGATCATTAAACCCAGCATGGGGTTTCCAGTCTCTCTTCATTACTAAAAGTTGCTCTGAAGCCATGGCAAAGTGGTCGTGTTTGGGCAGCAGATGGGGTAGCTGGAGTGGAGATCATCTGTCTGGGAAGTTCACTAATGGAATAGAATAAATGAGGTTGGAAGGTGTCATCAGCTGATCCAAACCTCTACTCAAAGAAGGGCCAGCTTGGTAATTAAGTTACTAACTTTGCTTTCTAAGTTATGATATCATGTCTGGGGCGCAGATGGCAGTGCAGTGACACAGGGCCCCACTCTTACCTTTCCTGCTCGTTGAATCATCCTGATATCTTTGGATGCTCAGGACAGGGAATACTTGAGTCTCCTGGGGCTCCCTTTAAGCGCAGGCAGTACAACATTATTCTGCCAAGTGCAAGGAATTGCATTTTTCTCTCTCTCCTTTGCTGTAGTTTCATCCTCCCCTCACGTGCAGTAGATTGATCCTCTTGTATCTTCCTCTTCCTCACATGTTCGACAGAAGGGACGATGTGACCCTGTAAAAGATACCATATCGTGCCAGACGGGGGCTAGGCTGGGGCCTGATCATGAGGAAGGTCAGTGCTTCTGCCATGAAATACTTACTAGTGTGAAGTGCACTTATTGAACAATAGTAAAGTAGATACTCTGGCCTGCTATTTTGCCTGCTATGGAAAAATTTAGCATTTCTATTCCCAGCTGCATTACTTCTTTCTTTACCATCTTTTTTGATCACAAGCATGTTATTCAGATGGGTATTTCCATTTAAAGTGCATTTTTTCATCATGATACTGAGGGTTTTGAAACAAGCCTGTTAGTCATCTCTGAAATTAAGTCCCCCAAAGTTACTCATACTTCATGGGAAACAAAATTATGCCTTAAACATCTTAGTAGTGCAAAACTATATCCATGCAAAACTAAGACATCAGGTGATAACAGGCTATCCTTACTACGAATGTTGAACAAGATAAATTTTACTATATCAATAATCAAATCAAGTACATGANCCCCCCCCAGCCATTCCCTTGGTCCAAGCCATTCCCAAACCAACCTCCTACTTATGTTTTCTTCCCAACTGTCTAATCATTAACAAGCTGCTTAATGCACAACAAAAGACCAATTAACCCTAGAGCATTTAGTGAACTATATGTAAATTAGTTGTAAAATGTTGCTGTAAACATTAAATGTTAGGCAATTACGTAAACTAGTAATTGCTAAAGTTGCATTTAGGAGCTTAAAAGAAAGAAAAAAAAAAATCTGCTTAAGTAGCACTTCGGAGAACTCTGCTAATGGTTTTGTTCTTTAACTGCAGACATCCCAGTCTGGGTAAGTCTCAGCAGGCTGGGGCAGCTTAGATTCCATGTGGTTTTAGTTGTGTGAGAAAAAAAAAGACATAGTAACCTTGTGCATCTTTGGAAACTGCAAGGAAAAAAACCTCCAAAGGGCGCAACCTGGAGTGTAGAAAGAAATGGTAGAAATATGGTAAATGGTATCCTGTTGGATAGCAGTGCCCAGGTAATTCTGTGGATTCATTATTGTTTTCTTCACATTCAGGCTGCATGAAACATTCCAGACCTGACTAAAACCTTAGCTCTGGACAGGGTCTGGTGAGGTGCAAAGGGCCTAGCCACTCATTGCTGTTGGGTTCACTTTCATCTTCTCTTCTTTGTTCTATAGACACCTGCCTCCTCCGTGTTAACCTTTGGAAAAGGCTAAGTGCCTGTGCACCCACCTGTGTGTTGGAGTTTCACACCAAGAGGCTACTTTGCTTTTCTGCACAGTTTTTAATCCCCTTAATTGGCTGTCTCACTCCGGGGTGGTCCAGGTCACCCACTGCTTCTCAAGCTCCTGGTGCTAATGGTCTTAAATAATTCATTTTCCTTGTATGCCTCACATACTTATCCTTCAGTTTTTAGTGGAATCTTTCATTGCTGGTAGTTTTACTTTGACCTGGGCTTGTGTCAGACCCAGATATTCCTAAATGGTGCAGTGAAGTGTGGCTTTGCCTCCTTATTCTGTATATTTGTGCTTTGCTGCTGCTTTAGAGCCTCTTCCTTGTTTTGGTAAAAGTATCTCTCTGCGTGGCTGGTGTTGCATTCCATAAGGAGTCACCAAATGTGTCTCTAGATACCAGATTTCTCATTTTTCAGTGAAAAAATAAGTTGGGTTTGTTTGAACTTGCCTTCCTCCTTCCTCAGTATTGGCAGTAGCCTTTTCTGGGGTATATTGATCTTAATTACAGTGCATTCACTTACTGAAAACCAACCCGTGCTTAATTTTCTTGGATAAATCCATTGGATAATGGTCTTTTATTTTTCTTGTACACAGTTTTACTAGTATAGATCCTGATCATGTTCCTTTCCTGAAAGTGGAAATATTTTATACTTATGTTTTCTTGATTGAATTACAGAAATTTGCTTAAAGCTGGAAAATGACCTTTCAGCATGGGTGAGACCCCAGCAAAACCACTATTTTTTTCCACCGTAATCATGTTCCCTGGAGGTTTGGTCCTTGTGTAGGAGGTGGGGATGAGTCTGTGAAGTTCAGAGTTAAAAGGAGACAGAAGCTTGAACTTCACTTGCTGTTGCAAGGGGAAACCGATGAAGAGCAGGAGTGCCCAAATGTCACCAGGCTTTTGAGAACAAGCTGAATCGGGGGTTTCTGGGAAGCCTCTTGGAATGCGTATGCTGCTGGCAGCCTGGAGCCCTGCCGAGTCCGGAGTTAATGGTGGTTAATTTTTAAAGGCAGGGGCGAAACTGGTTATTGTGTCTTTGTCTCAATAAGGTCTTTCTGCTCCCAAATGCCATTGCAAGAGCCCTTTTCTGAGTTCCCCTGACTCGACCCAGAGAGAAAAAGAACATGCCTTCAGGGAAGTGATTTATCCAGGCAAAACTTTGCTTTGCCACGCTGCTAACTGGTGGGGACAGTTCCATCGGGATGGTTGTGACATCTCCAAGGATGCCGAGTGAGGGAAGTGGTGTTTGTTAGGATTTAACATGCAGAATAATTGCAGGCACCCAAAGGGGCAGGTCTGTAGGGATGGATCCACCAATGGAGCTTGCTTTGCAGCAGCAGGGAAATGTGAGGAAAACCAGCACCTAGACGTGAAACCAACTGGTTTTGTAACCACCCTGCCAGGCCAAATCCTGGTGCTCGCCTAGTCAATGGACGCATTGTCTGGATTCTCAGCCTGGCTTTGCAGCTTTTTAGATAAGCGGCTGTGAACTGTTCTGAGCCAGAAGGGCATTTTGTCACTGAACAAAGCTTTTGAGAAGGTGGTAGAAAAATGACAAGCCTTTTCCGAAGCATCTCAAAGAAGATCGGCACCTTCCTCCTGCTGCGAGTCAAGGTGAAGTGGCCTCCTGAGCTCTGGCTTCTGAGCTGGTTGGGCCAGATGAACCTTGAGGTCTCTTCAACCTGGTGTCCTCCAGTTCCTTGATTCTGTGTTGGTGCTTTTAGTGTGGAAGATATGTATAGGACAAGAGGGAATGGCTTCCCA
>VZUA01097683.1:33215-45827 GCA_013401035.1 Horornis vulcanius | reverse complement strand
AAAAAAAAAAAAAAAAAGAAAAGCAGCTCAATTTCCAGATCTAGACAAAATCGCTTTTCTACCCGTTGGTTTCTGCTGTGGAAGAAGATGTTGCTGCTGGTTCAGCACCTCCGTGTTAGATCCTCTATGAGTAAATGCACTCAGTAAACACAAAAGTCCAAAGGCAGAATGTTCAGTTGTGAATCACTGACAGGGGGAGCACCCATGGAACGAACGCTTTTGCTTCTCCAGGGGATCATTTTCCCGTCTCTTCCTTTCTGCAGGGGGATTCAAGAGGAGCCAGCCTCTCCTTTAGACTTCTTTTTCTGTTCCCTTTTTCATTCTTCTGATGAATACCTGATCAGGCAGGTGATGCTACTGGAAGGATCCACAATCTTTAACACATTCCTATGGCAACAGTAATATACTGTACTAATGCACAGGAGCAAAGGATGCTAAGACTAAGCTGCATGAACAGGGCTCGCTCTTTTGTCTCCACATAAAAATGGAGCATCTTCAGCCAAGAAAAAAAAAGCCATTCTTGGCCTGTCTTGGTTTGTGCTAAGAGAGGAAGAATGATGTAGAGAAATCCAAACAAACAAACGAAAAAACAAAAGGCACAAAATATTCATGACTGTGGGAAGGAATCTGCCAGGTCACTGCCACATAAAATCCTCCCTATCGCTCGCTCTAGTCCAAGTCTTCATCATGCAAAGGTGCCTAAAAACGAGATCGACCAAAAGCTGTGTTTGGCCTTGATTGTAGCACTACTAATTAGCCAGTCCCCTCGTTACACCAGAGTGATTTCCACGTCCTCGATCTTCTCCATGGGCCGGCGGTGGTGCTGTGTCGGAGGGGGTGGAGCTGCTCGCACCTGCAACATTCAGAACCAGCCTGTGACTACCACAAAATGGCCAAATTCCATCAGAAACCCCTCACATCTCCTGCACAGAGCTCCAGGTGCACCCCTCGAGATGATGCAAACTAAACAGGCTGCGTGTCCAGCTGGATGCAGCGCCAGTGCTCCCCAATTCAGCCGTCAGGGATTCTCCTTATGACCTGCCACAGATTTTCTGCAGGGTGAATTCTCACATCTATTCCATGGACAAGCCAGGATGTAAACCTGGGAAAGGCTCATCACATGCTGAATCTGACGGTGCTTTTGCCTGGAATTTCTGTGGAATAGGAGCTACCAGAATGTTTTGCTGTATCTGACTCTCTGATATTTCATCAATCACTGACCTCAGCACATCCAAAACTTGATGTTGTTTCCACACTCTGCCACATCAGGCATCTTCTGACAGAGATCATCTTTAGTGCCAACAGGGTTTTTAGGACACCATTTCGGAATACACCAGACTTGCTATAGAAAACATGAACTGCAGAGCTATCCTGCTCCAAACTGCCCAATACTACTGGAATATTCAAAAGGTATTATTTGAATATCCAAAAATGCTCTTTTTCTGCAACCTCATTCACTGAGAAGGCCAGGAAAAGACAAATGTTATGTCTTAGTATGATTTGGTTTAGGGCTTTGAAACTTGATTTCAAAGTTAATCGCAGGAGATAGATTTTGTCAAGTTCTAAGTGATTTAATTCTTCCCTTCCTTTTCTGGCAAATGTCCTTTTTCTAGACAGCAAAGACAACACAAAATCCTCATCATTAAGAACCGTGAATCCAAACCCTGCAAACCAAAGGGGTTGGAAAGAAATAGAATCCCAAATGTGCAGGGAACTGCTGGAAAACAGGAACTGTATAAACCATGGGACTGACCTCTTCTGGCATTTACTCCCCACCTCTTTGTCAGCTCTGTTTAGGGGCTGTTACCCTTTGAACATCAATAAAAACCACAGGATTTGCTGGTCACTTACAGGCCGCAGTTTGCCATAGGAACTTTCCGGAGGAATTCGTGGAGGTTGGGAGAATCCAGAGGACTCTGAACCAAAGCTGTTTTCTGAGGGAATAAGCAACACCCTGTTACAAAGAAGCCCCTCAGTATTGCTGAATTTCTGCTGCAAAAATGCTCTTTTTTTCTTTTTTTGCCCCCTCCTCTGAAAGCCTTGACCCAAAACGTTCACAAATTTCTTACCGTTCGTCGACGGAGACCTAGGGAAAAACTGGGATCCTCTTTTATCTGGGCTGGGATAGGGACTGGTGGGAGGCTGGTCATACAGAGGCAGTGGTGGCAGGGAGTTGTTGGCCTTTGGAGTCGGGGACACCTGCACCAAAAATTGGGAGAGGCTGCAGCAAATCCTCCTCGGCACATTAACACACACACCAGTTTTCCAACCCATCCCTACTCTCCAGCAAGTTCCCTCCGAAGGAAAAGCAGCTGGCACGAAAGTTTAGGAAGGAAAACCAAGGTATACAACAGGGATTCAATTTTTTTAAATCATAGCTTGCCACTGAGCAGAAATTTTCAGCCTCCCCCAGGTAATTCAGAGAGGCTTTTTCAAGGTTATTTGAAACAAAAAGGTCACTCGGCCAAGTGGAATTCACACAAAAGTGTTGGGATCACAAGCTTTATCCCCGCCCAAATGCATTAAAATGTTCATTTTCATGGTCTCCCTAAATTAAGGAATTAAAATACTGAAAAATTCCGTTGTAGCAAGCAGAAAAGTGCAGTTTCTATCTCCAAACTCCACAATGGAATGCATCTGATTTTCTAATATGATATCAGGATTATAGAACTACGCTGTGGAAATGAGGACATTTTTGCAAAAATTCCTGTAGTCCAAAACTTGGCAGTATCCTGCCTCTCAAAACTGAGAGGATACAGAACAGATTTAGGTATGAAAACAGTAAACTAGGGCTGAAAGAGCCTGTAATTCTCTTTTTGCCAGGTTGTGTCCGACATCTCAGTCTGTCATAAATGAATGACAGCAGGTAAACTGAATTTTGTCCTATGATTCCTTTCTATCCAAATATCTGCCTTTATTCACCAATTTTCAAAAATACATCAGTTGATAGTTATTAGGCTTATTATTTTAAGAAACTAAAATGCAAGCACTGAGGGCTTAGGTTGTTTTTTTTCCCTTAAATAGCTCCTGATTTCTTTTTTCTTAAACTGATTTTGATTTTTTTTTTTCCTGCTGAAGAAGCGACAGATCTTTGCAAATTGCCCAAATAATAAACCAGGCCAACACTTCTTTCCATACCTGGATATCCCCAATCCACTGAGTCTCTCCATTCTCTGAGGCTGTGAGCTCTTCAACCAGCACCGAGGGGAAGACCCCGACACGGCCGTTGAATTCTCCCTCCCAAAAGCCATCGTCATCCTGGTTTTCCTTGTTCAGGATGCGGATGATGGCTCCCTCCGGGAAGGACAGCTCGTCATCTGTCTGCCCCTCGTAATCATAAAGTGCTTTTACAAAACAGACTGCAAAATGGAAAGGGAAAAACCCAATGAGCTAAGAAAAACATTTAAGTACATGTAAAGTCTGAGAGCTGCAGCTGGTGATTTTGGAGTTCTTTAAAAGATTCTATTATTGCTGAGCCAGATTATTCCGTTTTTCCTTAATTTTAATCTCAGCTGTACAAGCTGAAGAGGTGAATTATGTAAATTTAATAGCAGAGAGATAATTAATGAGAAAATTACTGGGAATGGCTGTGTTCAGATATGGGTCAGTCTCTCTCTGCAACTCCCTGAAAGGAGGTTGTGGCCAGGTGAGGTCTTTTCTCCCAGGAAACCAGAGATAAGACAAGAGGAAATGGTCTCCAGTTGTACTAAGGGAGGTTCAGGTTGGATGTTAGGGAAAATTTCTTCCCTGGAATAGTGATTAAACATTTCCAGGCTAGGAAATGCTGGAGTTTCCATGCCTGAAGCGTTAAAAAAATGAACAGACTTTGCAATATGGCAGGACTTGGTCAAAGGTTGGATTTCATGATCTCGGAGGTCTTTTCCAACCTTAACGATTCTGTGATTCCATGGAATCTGGGAAAATCTCCCAGACTCGATGTCCAGAGTGTTTCCAAGAGCCAGTTCAATATCCTAAGTATCTTTAACTGGAATTTACCATTGGAGTCTCCATTGAGGCTGCCTGGCACCAGGTCAGTGTCCGTGGAGTTGTTGGAGGTGTGGGATCGGGTGTCCAGTGCAGCCAGGGACTGGAGCATGCTCAGGAGGCTGTTGGAGGTTGGGAATTGCAGGTACTTCTCCGGCACATATCCCACCTGTCCCGCCTTGTTCCGTGCCTGTGAACCAACAACAGGAGCCATTCTCTGCTTGTGAACACTGCTCTGGAAATAACCCCAGCATTCCCTCCCATCCCAACTTCTATCCTAAGAGAGTTCATGGAAACAAGCTCAGAAAATGATACCTTTACCCAGTCTTCCATATCTCCATCTTCAATGACCTCCAACACCTCGTGTTCCTCTATGGTCAGTTCATCTGGTTGAGAAGCCTGGAATGTAAGACAGGAAGGATGGAAAAGAAAAGTGGCTTTAAGGGCATGGCATGTGCAGTGGAAACAATGTTCCCATCGAGACTCTTATTAGAAGTTTTTTAAAAAACTGAAAGCTTTAACATAATTTAAAACATCCCAGTGAAAGTTCTGCCATTCACAAAAGCCCTTCTTCCTCAAAAGTGACAGATGGAAGCTCCTTGAATCTCACCCTATCAGGAAAGCAAACCTCAAGCTCCCAAAGTCATATTTATTATTTATTTCTATATAATTAATTTTTCTAATCAATTAAAACAAAAATCACTAACCTTATAGGAATAAACAACTTTGCAGGTGAGAGGGTAATTTCTGAGAGTACCAGAAGGACTAGAACTGCTGTCATCAAAAACATCCATGCTGTCTTCAAACTCTTCACCTTCTTCCTTTTCTGCATCAGCATTGACCTGGTAAAACAAATTCCAGTTGGCATTACAGCAGCTGCTAAAAATTGGTGAAGAAGTAACAATAAAAATGAGCTGGTTAATATTTTTCAGTGCGTGTTTTGTATGACTTATTGTTCTTGAAAGTAACTCAGCTGGATTTCTTTGTTGGAGCACAAGCACATGTGGGAATTTAAAAAGTACTGCAGAAGATTTTGGAAGCTCCAGCTCAACTGCTGGACAATTATAAAATCCATTTTTCACATAAGCTGTGACTAAAGTACTTTGGAGGTGCCATTGCAGAGGCACAAAAAACAGTTTAATGGAAAAAAAGAGAATTTATGGTACTGAAAGATTAATGTACCTGCGACCACAAGTTATAAAATAAATCTGCAGTGGAAATATTTAAAGTTAGAAAAAAAAAGACCCCAAATCAACCTTCTAGCTGGTGTATCCCACACAACAGATCTGCTGCAGTTTATTACAAAAACTCTTAGAGACAGGAAGATTTGTAAAAACTTGCTATAAAAGTTTAAATAAAACCTGAAGTCAGTGTACTGGAAAAACACAAGTTTGGGTAAGACTGCCATGAGTTGTGCTTTGGCCTCATGCCTGGATTATGTTTTGAATAAATACTTTATCTCATGTGAGAAATGATGAATTATTCTGTGAAAACAGTTCTGTGAATCAAAGGCAACACTGTTACATAGAGCCATCTTCCCTGTGTTTATTCCTATTAATTTGGGAGTGAATTTGGTGCTCCCTGTGAGAAGTGAGAGACTGATAAAAAAAAGTTAAGCTGAGCCTACCAATTCCCTGTGCAGTTTCCCTAAACCAGGTCTCTGTCAGCTTTTGCTCTTCTAGGCCTGGACTAGCAGAGCACAAAGCTTCATCATGTTCTGACTTAACTAGTTTTTATGTTACTATTTCCAAACCAAATCCTTGCAGTTCTGATGACTTTTTCTCCCCCACTAACTCTCATTCAAGAGCAGTTTGCCTTCATCTCTCCTTCAGTGTGTTCATGTTGAGATAAACAAAAAATTGTCCTACAGCTGGGCAATGCTTTGGGAGATCAGCAACCGACTACAAATTGTGGCAAATTTGAGGTTTCCCCTCCTGCTTCTCTGCCTTTTGCTGTGCATGGTCCCAGCAGCCAGGGCTGACATCCAGCTGGGACATCATGGAAATCAGCAAATCATGTCTAGAAGGTTTGGGCAACATCTGCTCCTGGTTTTCTAACACGAGGAGGAAAACACACGCCTTCATTTTCAGCGCGTGGGCTGCTCTGAACTCCTCGGCTGGAATCATTTGGCAAGCAGGCGTGGAGAGGGAAAAGAGGAAACTGAGAGGTTTGCTTGATAAAGCTCAGCCTTCTGCAGAGTCTGGGATGGAAGATGGCATCAGCAAGGAATAAATGTATGGGACAGAAGGACACTACAGGTGTGGGACACGCAGCAAATACAGGAAGAAATGCAGGGGAGGTGATCAGCGAAGTGGATTATATACATGAAAAAAATGATGGAAATATAAATCTATCTTGTTTTGTTGCACACATACACAGATGGGTTCTGTCCCTGTTCCCTGGGAGCAGAGCCCGACCCCCACAGCTGTCCCCTCCTGTCAGGGAGTTGTGCAGAGCCACAGGCTCCTCTGAGCCTCCTTTACTCCAGGCTGAGCCCCTTTCCCAGCTCCCTCAGCCTCTCCTGGGGCTCCAACCCCTTCCCCAGCTCTGTTAAACACTGCTCACTCCTCCAGGCTGGAGTGAAAGTGCTGCTTGTTACAAACTGCAGTAATTCCTCTAAATTTTGGCATAATTTTGGCCCCAGCTCTAAGAATTCCATCTCTGGGCTGTCCCTGTCTGGCTTGCCAAGGTCAACAGAGCCTTTTTTAAATACAGGAGCCTACGTAAGTGTAAAAGGGGAAAATGAGACTCAGAGCTGAACCTCCCAGGCTGTGACAGTGCCTGGGACCAGCAAGGGGTGTTCAGCTCCAGGGCCAACTGTGCCATGTCTGGGGAGAGTGGGAATGAGGGATTGGGAGCAGCCCAACAGGCAGAGAGGGAAGTTGAAGGAGATGGAGTACAAAAAGAAATGGAATAGAATCACTGTTTAACACAGCTAGGTAACAAATCCTCATCTATCATGACCAGAGAAGAGCTGAAGTGAAACTCAGCAGGAGAATTCTTTTTGGATTTTAGAGGGATGACTTCGGATCTGCACACTCAAAGATCTCAGGACATTATAAACTATTAATGAAACTTCACAGAAACACAGGACACTTGGACACTTCCAGGGATCCAGGGGCAGCCACAGCTTCTCTGGGCACCCTGTGCCAGGGCCTCCCCACCCTCACAGGGAACAATTCCTTCCCAATATCCCATCTATCTGGCAGTGGGAAGCCATTCCCTGTGTCCTGTCCCTCCATCCCTTGTCCCCAGTCCCTCTCCAGCTCTCCTGGAGCCCCTTCAGGCCCTGCAAGGGGCTCTGAGCTCTCCCTGGAGCCTTCTCCTCTCCCAGCCTGGCCCCAGAGCAGAGGGGCTCCAGGGCCTCCCGTGTTATCCCATCCTAAGTCAGGAGCAGCCCCTGGCGGAGGTTTCCCCTCGGAATCCGTACCAGGTGCGCGGAGCCGTTGTTGGTGACTGAGGGCAGGTTGGCCCAGCGCTCGTTCTCCAGCTCTTCCATCACCTGGTTCATGGCACTCTTCAGCCACGTGTCCACGGACACCCCGATCTGCTTCAGCAGCTCCAGCCGCGCTTCTGCCTTCAGCTTGATGATCTGGGGACACAAACACACACAGAGCTCAGAATTCCTCGGGATCCCACCTCGCCCCGCGGCTTCTTCTGATCCACGAACCATCCGGGTGGCTCCCAAAGCTGCTCCCCAGGGAAATGAGTCCCACTCCTCTCATTTCCTTGCCTGCAGGAATGTGGTGTGAGCCAAGACACAGGGAATGGTTTTCTGGAGGCCCAGCCAGTCCCACCAGTTGGTGTTTTTTAAAATAACACCTCTGAGTTTATGCTCGCTCCCAATTCACACCCTTAAGTAGTTCAGTGTAGCATCAAAGTCCAACAACCCACTGCTTCCCAAGACTTCTAAAATTAGGAATATCCACCCTTCCAGGTGGTGACTAAGCTGGATGTGAAACACAAACAAACCTGACAGGATACACACAACTCCCAAGCGAGGTTGTTTTCCACCAGCACGTGCCAGAGAGCACAGGAAACTCATTTGTTATGGAAGCACAATATGTTAATAAGCCCCAAATTAAGTAAGTATTGCGCTCCAACAAACAGTTTCAGGATTTTTGTCTTCAGAACAGCATGAAAATGGAGGTTTTCTGACAGCTGGGTTCACTTCAGCATCCTGGCACGCTTGCTGGCCGATGGAGCCAAGGATTTAACAAACTCATGGCAAAGCACCACCCTGATCCAAATTAGTGCACAGTCTGAACAGGAGGGATGGGAAGAGCAGAGTGAAGAAATTCAGGATTTCAGCAAGAGCAGATTTGCAGCAAGAAGTGGAGGGCAAACCCAGGGGTAAAATTTGAGGATATTTCTGTCCAGACCAGCCCTCTTGACATCCCCCTGCTGTCCTTGCTCATCAGAGGAACAAAAATCAAGTGATTTCCCAAAAATCTTGCAGTGAGTCATTGATGGAGGCAACAACAGAAACCCACGGAACCACTCTGGAATTCTTCCCACATTCCCTTTCACAACATTTGTCATTTTTAGTAACTAGCAAAGTTTCATCTCCTTTCCCTCCCTTCCAGCTCTTCCCACAGGGATCCGAAGCACCTCACTGCAGCATCCCTGACACAGCAAGCACTCAACAGCACTGAGAACCCAACCAAAACCAGGCTAAAATCAGAGGCAAATTCCCTTTCCAGTAGTGGCTGAAGCACAGCAGACAATGAAGAATATGTGTAAAGTGATTTCAAAAGCAAGCAGGTGGCAGGTAGATATTTATCTCTTACACAAATCCTTACTCTATACAAAATTTTGTGTTGAGTGAAGTGATAGAGGTATTTTTCTGGGTTTTAACATGCTGTTGCACTTAAATAATCACAGAATTGTATCTTTCTACTAAGAAAATGAATCAGAAAAGAAATTACTGTTAACTTTATTAAGCTGAACCCCTAAAGATGTCTCCATTTCCACGTAATTTGTGAAGGTGACTTTAAACCTGTCTCAATCAAACTACTTTTGGGAGACATTATTTTAAATTCTGCCTAGGAGAAATGTGATTTTTAAAGAGGAAGTCAGTTGCAAGAGTGAAATTTACGCTGTCAGATGTATCTTCATATGGCTACAGCTGCATGCACATGCTCTCCCCCTTAATCAGGGATGAAGAAAAAAGGATAGGACAACGCTGAGAGGCGTTTCCCACGGGAAAAGCCAAAGCCACTGAGCCAAGGGAAGTTTCCACTTCATGCAAGGGGTCTCCAGGTGAATGATTAACAGTAAATAGTGCTCAGAGAACTGAGAAAAGGAGGAAACATTAAATACATTCATATGCATCCCTTCTCTCCTGTGTCTGAGCATCTGAGATTTTGAAGAAACCTGCTCCAACCTTGGAGCTGCACAGGGCAGGGAGAACAACCTTGTCAAAGGCAACTTATGCACAGAATCCCAGAATGTTTTGGGTTGGAAGGATCTTAAAATCATCCAGTGCCACCCCCTGCCATGGGCAGGGACACCTTTTGCTATTCCAGGGTGCTCCAAGCCCCGTCCAGCCTGGCCTGGAATATATAAATATATATATAAACATTAATGTATATGTTTACTTGTGGAGTGAAGTAGCTTTCCCCTAACTTGTTTACATCCTGACACCCTTTTATGAGCACTTTCCCTGTGCCTCCACCAAGGAATTGCTCAGCCCAGTTGCTTTGCTGTTTACCTCGTTAAGCAATTTCCAATTAGGCTGAGTTATGCTACAGCAATAAACATTGGTCCAGGCTGCTACAAACATCTGCAGTTGCTGTTAGCCCTCGCTCTGCTGTAGTTTGTTTGTACAAATTGTGAGCTAAAATAAACAAGCTGCTCCAAAATCCTTGAGTGTACTTGACAAGAGGGTTTAATTCAACGTACCCAGCAAATCCAGTGGAGTTCCCCCTCCCTATTTACACCCAGGAGCATTAACAGTCAACAAATGTTTGTTCCAAACCACAAATGTTTTGAGTCTCATTCCATTGCAGACAAGCCATAAAAGTACCAGGAGCATTAGGTCAGGCCTGCACTTGAAAGTTATTTACAAGATGAAACTATGTTTTTACCTAAATAATTATGCTGGTAGACCAGAATTAACAGCTTCCTATCTGTAGGAAAAATACAAACAAAATACCACTCAGGAGTAGAACTTCACTTGCTTCTCATACAGGGACAGCTATACATTTAAACATGATTTAATGGTGGCCTTGGCAGTGCTGGGTTGGACTCCATGATCTTGGAGTGCCTTTTCAACCTCAGTGATTCTGTGATTCCATAAAGACACAAACATTTTGTTCAAACATCACAACATCTGAATTAGCTGGGGTTTGATGCTTTCACTATGCCAGAATAAAATGTTAAGTAAGAAGGAAACAGGGCAATAGTGGTGATTTCACCAGCATTTCCCCACATTGTGTCACAAGCTCTTCTGAAAGTCTTGTTCCTTTGAAAGATCTTCACATTAAAAACTAAACAAGGCTTTAACCACTGGTTTTCCCTGCCTCCCACTGGATGTCCCCCAGGGACACTCATGCCGTGTCCCCTGACTGAGAGGCCTCTACTGATAGACTCGAAAATATCTTAAATCAAGTGACCCCTGACACTCCCAGCAACTCTGAGCATCTCCAGGAAGGCAGCTGAGCTTCCAAAGCCCAGGAATGCTGGAATCCAGCGCTGGCTCTGAAATCTGGGTGCTGCCCAAATTTCATTGTCAGGAAGTCTCACTGCAGGACAAACATTTTCCTGTGTAACAGTGAAATTGCTGCTTACAGCCACCAATTACTGGTTAATAGCTCAGGACAGGGGTATTTTTTACACTGATTAAAAAACCATCAGCCACCCACAAAATGTACAAGCTTCTTCTGGGGGTTCCTGCTTCTCTGAGCTGTTCTTTCTGCTGGGAGGATCTAAGAAGATGAAAGGAAAAACCACCCAAGTTTTAGAAAATATAAACACTGTTATCTATTCCTCACATACCTAACGTTGCTCCACATGGGAGATGCAATAGTTTTGTTTATTTACTGTTCCAGTCTTAATTAAGCAATGGTTTTAGACCCACAGCTTACTCAAGATGAAGATACACAACTGCTCTCTGCAAGGCATGGAAATGAAACCCAGCAGGAACATTACAGAGCTGTTCCCCACTCCCAGGAGAAGAAAGGGCTGGAAAGAAACCCAGAGTACCTTCACATCCACAAATATCTTAGATCCAAGTCCTTTTACACAAAAGCTGTACTTAGGAGCTTGGTCAGATACTAAAATCAGACCAAAATAGGATTATGAGGGGACCCAAACCATCTTCTGTGAGAAATGCTTTACTCCACTGCAATATTTTTTCAGTGGTAGGAAAAAAATCATAGAATCACAGAATCCTGGAATCATTTAGGGTGGAAAATCCCTCCAAGATCATGGAGTCCAAGGCCACCACTGACCATGTCCCCAAATGGCTGGACACTCTCATTTGGCAAATTCTTTTAGCCAGGAAGAAATCAATGTGGAAAGATTCTGGTGAAACATTCTGGAAAGCCATTATCTTTACTTTTGTTCCCATTTAGAAACACTTTTTGTTGAAATTCTAGGCTTTTTAACTGAAAAAGATATTATCATGAAACAGTTTTAAAATGAAATCATTCTCTCTAAGAAAAGTCAAATTTTGGGCCACTGGAATTATGATACAGTGATAGGCAGACATGACTATAAATCAATTTGATTTATAATTATGTCTTGGAATGCCCTAAACTTCTCAAAACCCAAAGTGAGTCTTATTCCACGCAGTTCAGTTTTAAATCCCAGCCTGCTGTGTTAAAGTAGGTGTGTATGAGGAAATAAACCAAAAAATTCAACTTGCACTGCCTTGCTGGGGTTTGGGCTGGGAAAACCCAAAGCTGTGGCAAAACCACTCCAACCAAAAAGATAAATCCTGTCCAACACAACTCACCTAAAATCTGGATCCTTTTTCTGCACCAGGTGGGGAATTAGCTCATAAATTACATTTCCCACCACAACACTGAGTGAGTTTCTGTTCTAAGTGGGAGGCTGGGCAGGAGGTTTGTACAGCTATTCCAGGAGTTAATTTATATGCTAAATAATCTGCATGGACTGAAATCCAACGAAGCTGTTGGGGTGAAGCAAACAGGAAATGAGGCACTGGCACACATAACACCTCTCCAGAGAGGTGGAAGGGGAAGCTATTCCTGGAGAAGAACCCACCTGCACAGCTCCAGCCCAACTGGCAGATGGGTTTTTCCCAAGCTTAGGCACATAAAACATTAAAGACCCCAACGTATCAAATTTGTAGGGTTTAAGAAGTTGGGAATGGGGCTTGAATGGAAATCACCCAGATTCTTTAAGAAGATAGGTGTCTGTAAAATGCATGTGTGCAAACAACTATTATCACATTTCTCTGTGGACCTGGGGTGAACACTGGTTCTTCATAGTGAGAAAAATGTTATGGACATTTCAGAGCCAAAACATTCACGAAGATTCAGGCAGAGGCTGGATTAGAGACAACCCAAATCCCATCACCTTCCACTGTCCCAGGCTGCTCCAAGCCCCAGTGTCCAACCTGGCCTTGGGCTCTTCCAGGGATCCAGGGGCAGCCACAGC
>VZUA01097683.1:4803-23043 GCA_013401035.1 Horornis vulcanius | reverse complement strand
TGGTTTGGTTTGGGTTTGGGTTTTTTTTTATTTGTTTCAGGTTTTTTTAATTTTATTTTTGAAGTCTAGAATCCTAAAAGTATTGATTTTCATTAATTATCACTGATCAACAAAGCTTTGTTATTCCCAGGCCTAGATGTTTCTGTTGTATACAAGAGATGAAAAGCACAACCCTTTTCTTTGAATTAATTTGAATCTTATTTATTTTTAAAGGTTTTGATTGTTCTCACTGAAATTAATTTTGAAATTAGAGTGCAGAGTATTTTTGTTAATTTACTTCTATTCTCACCCTCATAATTATCCACATTTGCCTCAGCTCTCACAGCAGCTGCACTCCCAGCCAATTTTTCCAAAAATCCATTAGAACTAGAAATAGGGAAAAATTGCCCTCATTAGGTAACCAAAGGCAAAAAAAGGACTTTTAAAATCAAAATTGTCACAGAAAAATTGATTTGGTAGATATTTTCAATGCAATATAAACAAACTTGTAGTTCTTAAGTGGCCACTTCTTTCAAGTGCAACTTCTGCTCTCTGATCTTCACTGTTAGAAAATACTCAGAGCTTTGCTTAAACTGTTTCCTGACTGCTAAAACTCAAAGAATTCTAACTGTGTGCTCTCTAAATTAAAATTAGGTGGTGAAAATTAAAATAAAATCAACTAGGCAGTGAAAATTAAAATAAAATCCATTAGGTGGGGAGCCAATTTCAGCTCATTACACTTAAGAGAAAATCACGAATGAGTCTCAATTCAACTAAAGCTAAGTCCACAGTAGATCCAAACCTTTCCTTTTCCTTCAGTATCAACCTGTTTTGGGTGGATAAGAAGTNCAACCTCAAATATAAATATTAGATCTCAGATCTTATTTTAAACCCAACTAGGGTGGGAGGGATTAAATAAAATCAGTTTTAGACAGCCACAAGATGGGTCAAGTCACAGAAGGAAGGCAGAGCTTTTCCCATCTCACACCCACTGATCATTTACCTGAATGGCTGCAATTCTCCTCAAAAAAAACTCGTAATACTGAATAAAATTAAATAGTTACTTCTTTGTAATACAGATTTAGCTTCAAAAAGGTCATACTTAATACCAGTATGTTCTGGTATTAAAAGATTGATAAAATAAAATAATAATTTTAAGGGTTTTTTAGATTTAGCTTCAAGAAAGTTGTACTTAAACCTGGTCTGTTCTGGTATTAAATGTACAGACCACAGTAAATATGGGCCATTTCTATACTTGCTTATGTAACTTATATAAAATTCCTTCATAGAAGAGATGCTGAGAAATTCCAAGATGTTCTTCTGAGAATGAAGGGAAATTCACCTTTATTTTCACAATCTACCCATAAAGCAGCCAAGTTACGTGGGGGGAAAACTGCAAAACTTGCCACTGAACTTCCTGAGGAGTTTTTGTGCAAATTAAGAGGGGAAAAAAAAAAGATTATTTTCATGTCAAGAAGCTGTGGGAGAAATCAGCTGGGGCACAGCTTTTCCTCATGTTCTCTGAAGAAACAGTGACTGAAAAACAGGAAAAAGACCCCAAAAATGAAATGTCAGCTTTTCAGGGCCCTTCTCCTCCCTTTCCAGGGACACTTTTGTGTCACCTGCCTCCTTTCCTCACGTGATAACCCTGGGATCAAGGAAAAAGCAGCTTTTCCAAACAGGAAACAGAGAAAAGCTGGCGAATTTCCTTTCTCTTTTGCCCTGCTCTTGAGGCTTATCTGTGAGCACAGGGACAGCGTGTTTTCCACACACTGGATTTCTGTGGAATTAATAAATATCCCTTTCCTCGTGGGAGGATGGGGGGGATGATGAAACTGTGGAGTATCACAGCAGCCTCTGTGGAAGGCCAAGATGTGCTTTCCTTGGGATTTCCTTGGGAGGATAAAGGTATTTTAAAAGACTCTTTTCCATTCTCTACTTTGCTGTCTATAAATCCATGTTGGGAATTCATTTCTGGAGAGGATTAAAGCTTGGTAGGAACTGATCAATCATTTCTTTCTGAATATTTTTAAAACAAACCATTTCTTTAAGGGTAAGTGGTTTGCATTAGGGATTTTTTTGAAACCTTTTTTTTAATTATAAGAATTTATGTCCATCAAATGAACCAAGACAATGAAATCATCTAAGTAATTTAATAACATGAACAATTGATTAAATTCAAGCTCAAACTAGGTTATTTTAGATAAAGGAAAATACCTGATTGATGTAAAACATTTTCAAGCGGCTTTCTCCTTGTGGGCACTCAAAAGTGTACATTTTACCTAGAGCAACTGGGATTTTTCGGATCAAAAGTCGTGGAAGTTGATGGAGAATTGTTTCATTCCTTCCTGCCTTAGGAACAAACCCTTTTGCAGGCTCTGACTGTACACATTGGAATCTTTTTGAAAGCAAACTGGGCTGTCCCTGACTCAAGGATTGAAATCCTGGTAACTGCTTTTCCCTTATAAAACACAAGTTTGGGATGGACCATGCAAAAGTGGAATTGACACCAGAACTCAGATCTCTCCATTCAGAGCTCCATATCCATTCCTGCCTACACCCTGCACAACTCCATTCCAGTAATATTTAAATACTCCAAATTTTGAGCCCAGCCTCAGTGGATATCAGCCTGAAGAGAGCCCACAACTTGTTCTTGGAAAAGGTTAATATTAAACTTTTGATGAGAGGTATTTATGACTCTACTTTTTTCTTTCAGTCCTTGGTGTGAAAATTATCATGCACAACCCACAGAAAGTACAAGCCAACTGAGAAATCTCTGCAAAACATCTAGAAACAGAACAGGTGGCAAAAGAATGCTTGGTAATTGTTCTCCTGCAATTAAATGTTGCTCTATCAATTAGAAAACACCCGATTTCTGACCAGTTCAAAAGCCTGAGCAAGAGCCTTCACTCTCTGGTACTTATCGATTAAAAATGGGATTGCCCAGGTAAGATCCTGTTAGCTGAGCAGAACTACATGGATCATGAAGAAGCATAATTCAATTATTTTGGGGAAAACTGGTTACAGCCTAAGCAGCTGAAGATGAAAAAGCGGCAGTGCACTGAGGAAATGCAGGAATTCTGCAGCCCAAGAGGTTAACCAAGCAAAGGGGGGAGGAACTGAGACATGAAGGACCCATTCATCGCTTCCTAAAAATTCCTGGAGTGAGGCAGCACAGGCAGCACACGTGGACCTTGTGAGCCCACACCAGTTTCACAGCACAGAATCCTGGCATTTCTCACACTGAAGAGCTTAATGGGAGTGAATTCCAGCTCTCCTGGCCACGGGGATGGCCCTCTGGAAAAAGAGCCAAATTAAATCAGCAACAGGGCTGCATTTCATCAGTGCACACTTAGAGCCTGCAGTTGTCAGACAACCTTTCCCTCTCACAGAGGAGCAGCAACCAATTACACACAGCACAGTCTTGAGCTGTGAAAATTTAATTCATGCCCCAGCAGATTAGAATATCAATTACAAACCCTGTGCAAGAACACAAGAGAAGTGTGAAGGTGCCCCCCACAAATAACACCCTTAAATTGATTTTTCCTCTTCGAAGTCTCAATGTGAAGAAAGCTTTTTTTTTCCTATTCTGTTTTATATACACAGAGATTCTGCATTCTGTTGCCACCTCTCCAGAGTGTAAATTCAGCATCCCACATGCACAGGGACAACACAGGGCTGACCAGAAACACCCCCGGGTACCTCTGCTATGGTCATTCTCATAGCACTGACAGGTGAGGGCTCAATCTCCACCAGTTGAACTGCATTAAAACTCTGGATGCAGGGAGTGCACAGGGAGGAGAACACAGCAGCAAAGGTTAGAGAGGCACAGCAAAGACTCAGAAAGATTCTGCTCACTGTTATCAAGAACAACCTAAAATTTATCACTGAATATCCTGAGTTGGAAGGGGACCCATCAGCATTACCCAGTCCAACTCCTGGCCCTACACAAACACTCCAAAAATCCCACCCAAGACCATTGTCCAAACATTTATTTGTGAGAATAACTGACTCTTTCTGGAATAAAAAAACAAAATCAGAGTTTGTTAAAAGGAAATACAAAGGAGACCCAGTCAGAGATGCCAGGCTGACTGGGAAAATCATTCTTATGCAGGTCTTGATCTGAATCACTCGAACTGAAGATCAGGGCTACCCAAATCAGTTCATTTATGAATTCAAGTCAGGAAAAGTTTCTATATTTTAAAGATCCAAACTTATTTTCAACAGGTGTTTCTTAAAAAAACATCAGTAATGTCAGTGGGACATCAAGAATCCACTTGAATCAAGGTGCTGTTTGGAAATGCACTTACATACTCTGATTCACTCCATTTTAATGTCATTAATGATTGCCTTGGAAGCAACACAGAAACCAAGATAAGATTTCTGGATATTATTTTGGAATGCAGTGTTTCAACAGTAGTATCTTTAGAAACTCTCTATATGTATCTCTTAAGTATTCCTTGAGCAATTTAGGTGGGTAAGGACACTTCATCTGGTACAGTTGTAACCCAGTATTAGTGAATATTATGAGAACCTCACCAGCAGGATAAAAAGGCAACAAAATTTAGTAGGAATTAGGTTGAAAGCAGTGAAACAGGGCTGTTAGTCACAATCTGGAAGCCAAAAAAAGATTCTGCTCTTTTGTGGATAATGTAGAGCCAGTTGGATGCTTTTTTTACCATCGCCCACCTCCTGCAACCAGGCCACTCTCTCTTTCTTTCCCAAAAATAGAGCACGGGGTTAAACCAGACTGGGATACCAGCGATTCTCTTCCCCATTTATAACAATCTGCTTTAAAATAGAACAAGACCAAGTAACTGCAGGGATTCACAGGGCTCTTACAGTGTCACTGTCACTGGGCTGGAACTGGAAAGGCTGAGGTTTGTGGAACACGGAGTTCTCCTGTAAGAACAGCTGGAGACTGCTATCCCGCACCACCTGAGGAAAGAAAAAGGTTTATTTAGACTCCTTGTTTTGTGAACTGAAAAACAGCTGGACAGCAAAACCAGCACAGTTTCCAACTGAGATTCAACCTGCAGCAGAAGTCTAGGTGCACCAGCAGGGAATTAAGGACCTGAGCTGTTCAGAGGTACTGGCAGGACACACAGTGGATGACAAGGACCTAAAATATCCCTGCCATTTACCTACAAAATCGGGAAAAAAACACCAATTATCAAATAGACACCCTGTGGTGTCACTGCCATAAATATTTCTCCCTCCTCTTGCTGGTAATTTCCTGTGCACTGCTCTTTCTTAAGATGAAAAGCCTTAATTTGGCAGAAATTATTAGATGTGGGAGCTGAAAAGACTATTTGGAATAATGCATCCAAAATCAGTTACAACTTTCATCTCTCTTTATTAAATTGCTTTCAGAGAAAACTCTCCAAGCTTGCATTTTGCTGAAGCAAAACTCCTTCAGCTCCCAAATTTGTTTAATGATACGTTTCAGGCACCATGACACAGATCTCTAAACAAACCTCTTATGTCACAATTTACACAGATTTACAAAGAAATACCCAGTGATTGCAAGATGAAAAAATAGGATCACTGGTTGAAGAACTCTTACAGAGCATTCACTGCCTCAATTGATGAAAATGTTCAAAATTATATCAATTTATTACCAAACTGGGGGTTTACATGTACAAAGCAGATAATAAAGATGGTATTTATCCAGAAATAGCAGCACTGTGCATGACCAAGAACTCTGTGCTGCGTGGACAATGAGAAATAAAACTTGTTCTCTAATGCAGCAAAATGTTGATGCTTGTGTCGCTGAAATACTGAACTGTAAAAAATTAATCTCCAGTTAAAGAAAGTAAATAGTCCTCCAGGGCCAATAATACACTCATCTAAAGCAGAAAAGTACATAATTACTGCTCCAATTTGAGCAGTTGAACATAAACACACTCAAATGGGGAGAAAACAGACAGGGATTTGCATCACGAATTCCCAGAAATAGAAATTCAGAAAATACTGAAGAAGGAAACATCTGCAGCTTCAGAGGATGCTCAGCACTGATCTGGCATCAAAATCATTTAATTTAACCAGCTATTCCATTGAATTGTCCTATAGATCTATGTCAACACTGACCATAGCACACAACCCTGAGCCATGACAAATATGTGGAACTATTTTAACTTCAATTAGGAAAGGAAAAACCCCAAAATGAAGTTACTGAGGATGTGCAAAAACCTACACGGATATTTTAATGCACTTTCCCCACAGAAATCTGACTCCCAAGCAACTCAGTTCAAAGCAGAAAACTCATTTTTCCAATAGCACTCCTAGGAGATTTCCCCTCAAAGCCACAAGAAGTGGTTAAAAAGGAAAATAACTGTTATCTGAACAGGAGGCTCAGGAGAATGTGCAAGTCCAGCACATGAAATCCTGCATTTGCACAAAATATTGGACATTTGATAAAAAGAGAATAAAAATACTCCAAAGCAACATTGTATCCTTGGGATTAAGCTGCAGCTTTTCCAAATAGATTTCCTGTTATTCAGTAATTAAATCAATGTTCTTACACAGTTTCTTTCTGAAGTCAATGTCAATTGACAGGTTAAAACAGACCTGAAATCAAACACTAAATATATCCCACATGCAGAAACAAGGCACAGCCAGAGATGTGCATAAAGGAAATTATTTGCCTTCTTACCAGAAACCTCACAGAAATATTACTCAAAACAGCAAATGGAATTTCAGAAAATGTTCCAAAGAAAATCAGCATTTTTTCCAAAAGAGAAGTGCAAAAAGTACAAATCTTGACTAAGGCTTTTCAAGTGAAAAGGAACTTAAATTGCATTTTGATACAATCACAGTCCCAGACTGGCTTGGGTGGGAAGGGACCTAAAAAATCATCGTATTCCACCCCCTGCCATGAACAGGGACACCTTCCACTACCCCAGGCTGCTCCAACCCCCATCCAGCCTGGCCTTGGACACTTCAGGGATGCAGGGGCAGCAACAGCAGCTCTGGGCACCCTGTGCCAGGGCCTCCCCACCCTCACAGGGAACAATTCCTGCCCAATATCCCATCTAAACTTATCCTCTTTGGGGTCAGTGTTCCCATTCCGGTGTCAAAGGAATGGCAAAGGCTACTCTGATCCAGGAGTAAAAAAATCTCCAAAGCTCTAACAAACAATGATAAAACTATGAAAATCCTGTATTTTATATAGAAAATCTTTTTTTAGCTGTTTCCCTCAACCTGCATCACAGCCAGCCCTGCCCATCCAAGGAATCATCCCTGGCACTTGTGGGAAGCAACCTGTGTCCTTCTAAAGCAAATACAATTTAATTCCATCCTGTAAACACAAATACAGTTCAGAAGGAAGAGCAAAAATATACCTCCCAATGACCTGAAGTGTCTTTTCTAAGCAGAGCCTGCCAAGCTTGTACTGCAAACTAACAAAGAACAGGTGAAGCATTCAAAACCTCCAATAAATATTTAAAACCTTTGCTTTGATGACAGGTTTATTTTAAATTGCTAACAAATTTATTACATGTTCAACAACCCAAGCTGCTTTTGAAAGACACGGATGGGTTTTGGTGGAGAGAAAATGGTTTTTTTCTGGATTCTTTTTTTGGGCTGATTACTGCAGCCTGGACCTGTTATGGAAAGAAAGGATAAGCAAAACCTGTGGAAAAATCCACCAGTCAATATATTCAGAGTGAAGCACACATTTTCAGTAGCAAAGCAACACAAATTTTTCTTCCCCGCATTCCTGAAGCGCAAGGAGAGAAGCAAATGGAGTTGTAGAAACCAGTTGTAAAAGCCCTGCTCAGACCTGCCAGCTGGATTTCCATTTCTGTCCCTTCTCCAGGCATTGTGCCCAGGGAGTAAAGCAGAAACCCAGCTCACACACACAGCCTGACTTGGCTGTTGTGTAAAATCAGCCAGACCTGCAGCTCTCTGGCCTGGCTAGCACAAACCACCCCGAGCTCAGCACACACAAATATCCAAGGAAAGGATTCCTACTCCAAGGAACTGTTTGGATATGGCAGCTCAGAATTGGATCAAAGTCCCAATCAGGCAGCTCTCTGAGCATTTTGAACACTAAAGATCTGATACCACAGTAAAAAATTAATTATGCAGACATTATACAAAAGCCTGTTTAGTTAAAAGATTCCAAGCCAGCATTTCTTGGGAAGGTATTTGAAGCAGACCTGTATAATACACCCCAAGGTAAATTACTGAAAGTCCTTCTACAACTGAAGAGAAAATGATATTTTGATTATTTTTACAGTTGCTGCCAAGTGAATTCAAAGCTGAGGGTGAAGCCCATTTTTCATGCCCTCACTTTAGATCTCGGAAGGTGTGAGATCACTTGCTTGGAGGTAAAATAAGAAATGTGTTAAATAAGCTTTTGCTCCACATCTCTCTGTGAATGAGCTCTGTTTCTGAGTGGGTGGGTAAGGTAAATGTATAAAGGAATATTATGACTGCACCAAAGCAGCTTTTCTGAGCTCAATGGCAATTTTTTTTTTTTTTAGGCCAGCAGATGAATTATTTAAGTATCAAAATTACCCTGGAAGGGATCACGCCCCTCTCAGTCTGGCTGCTCGACAAAGCAAACAAACCACGTCTATGACAAGGCTCTAATTTGTTTGCTGTGTTTGCCACTCTTAATTCCAGGGAGAAAACAGCGTAATAGTTTGGATTTTAACTTGACAGACAATTATTAAGAAATGATCCAAGCAGTTTCCCAGGGCTTTGCTCCAGATTACACCATGCAGAACCCTCAGCTGAATTTTTCCCTCCCAAACGTGCAGGGTGAGGAGAACTGAGCATCTCTGGATGCAAATGCACTCAGGGAAGGCAGAGGTTGCTAGAGGAAAAATTCTCCCCAAGAAAAACTGTCTGGTGTCTTTTAACTTAACACCACTCAGGAGTAACCAAAAACTACAACCCTTCAGTTTTGTCATGATTTTGGAAGCAAATCTCAGGCGTGGGGATTCGTCCACGCTGCAAGTATTCAGTTACAGAGCATCATGCAGTTCAAACTTACCCTGCTGGAAGTCTCCAGTAAAAACTGGAATGTGTTTTGTACAGCTTGGCATGTCTCTAGTTCAGTCCTGCTGAATGCCATTAAATAATCCTTAAGGTGATCATATATATTTCCATCAATGGCAAGCATGAGGGAAAAAAAAAAAAGAAAATCAGGAAAAGCAGGAAGTAGCAGGAAGTAGCTCTGTTTACAATTTATCAGTATTCACCCTGGGACCATTTTTCAGCAGATTTACATCTGTGAGGAGTGGACAGAGCCACTCACTCCTGGCAGGAGGAATGACAGTGCTGGGCTCCCATTAGATGGCAGCACACAGCGCTGCAACATCCCTGCGATTTCCATCCAGCTGTTCCCATGGGCAGAGCAGCTCTGGAGAAGGGAAATGTGCTCAGGGAGATGTCACTGAGGGCAAGGAGAACACCCAGGAACTGCAAGGCCACGAGGTGCTGCCAACCAGAGTATTCCTCAGGTGCCAGGAATGGTGCCAGGACACTCAACATCTGGATGTGGCATGTGCCCAGCTGTTTGCTTATCAAAACCAGCTGAGCAGTAGCTGCCACTTCCCCTTCTTTTGTGCACAGAAACAAAAAATAACTAACACAAATCAATCCCCAACCTAGCAGTGGCAGCGAAGGTCAAACCCCAAAGCTCTGTTGTAAGCAGAGCTGTAAAATCACATCACACAGCGCAGGTTACACAAGTTCTGTGTTAAATATGACTTAGCAAGTGACTGACAATGTCATTTAAATATTTAACTCAGGATGTATTAAAATATATATGACAGAGATTTTAATAGGTCTTATTTTACAGATATCCATTTAAACAGTGTATTCATGGGAACTGTGCACACTCCATTTCAACAAACTCAAGAATCTGTTTCTGTAGAAAATTATATTTGATTATTTAAATCATTTTGAAAATTTGAGGGGGGAAGAAAAGAGTGAAATTGTGCAAGACTCAAGGAATAGTTTCTGCCCTTGAAAAATCAAGTCCAGTGTTTAAGGTGAGGAGAACGGACACAATAAATCAGACACAAATCCTGGAAGTGTCCAAGGCCAGGTTGGATGGGGATTGGAGCAACCTGGGACAGTGGAAGGGGTCTTTGCCCATGGCAGGGGTGGAACTGGAAGAGTTTTTAGGTTCCTTCCAACCCAAACCATTCCACAGTTTTATGAAATCCCTCAGAACTTAGGAAGAACAGAAGAGATCTTCCATCTGCAAAGTTTTCCCAGCAGTACCTTCAGTGAGGGATGCTTTGAGGAGATAATCAAATTGTGGGACTGGAATTCTCATGTCCAAACTCTGATATCCCAAATCCAGTTCATACTACACCATTTTCTTCATCCTCCATCAACCAAGTCTAAAGGAATTTCTAGCAGAGGCAGATTGTTTCCTTCAGCCTTACACATTAAACCTTCCTTGAACTTAACAGCTCTATGGCCATCAGGAAGCCATTATGCCAGACCAGTAGCAAACTGGGAATTCCTTCCAAGCCCCCACACTGTAGCTGATCAAAGGCCAGGCTGGCGGTGCCATCAGCCAGGGCAGCTCCTGGAGCCACCCTGGGAAGGACTTCCCAGTATGGCTGGGAAAGAGCTACAGGATAAATGCTCCAGGCTCTTGCAAGTGCTGTCAGCTCCACCAAACACTCTGTTAAACAGAGCTGTTAAAAATTCTTATTTGAAGAGTTATGTAATACGAGCTTAGAGCCTGGATGCTCAGTTGAGGAAAGCATCAGGAAATTCCCAGCAGCAAATCCACAGAAACCAGGCAGCCATACACAGACACAGGCTCAGTCCTTGCCTGTGCTGGTGTGGGCACAGCTTTGCTGGGATTCACCCTCAGCTGGTTCAGGAGGCTCAGTCCTAGGCCAGCACCAGGATTTGAACATTCCCTGAAGGGACGAGCCCTGGGTGCCACACGAGTGCCAGAGTCCGCACCCCATTCCAAGGGCACTCATTTTCACATCCAATACAGGCAGCCCCAAGAGCAGCTCAGCCCGGTGCTCACAGAGAATACAAATGATGGGCAAAACTGCCAGGAGTGCCTGTGCTCTCCCTGGGGGACCATGGGAAGCCTCAAACTCCCCCAAAACGGAACTGTCGACTTTTATCTGTTCCTAAAGCTTTTCAGCTCAAACACCAGGGCTGGAGTGCAACTCTGCAAAGAAATGTAAATAAATAATTTCAATTTGGCAAAGCATTTCTAAGCGCTCAGTCTGGAAAGCAGCTGTGATTTTTTCCATCCCACGATGCCATAAATGAGCATTTCACAGCTCCCTATCAAACCCAAATGCTGTTTTTATGTCAAACCCCACACGAAGGGTTTGTGTCATTACATTTACGTCTTAAATGCTGAGATCTGTGTTGGGTTTTGACACTCTGGGTGCTTTGCAGAGCCAGTGTAGAGAAGTTGGTACTTGTGTGTTGTGATTGATCCCTCTCCAAGATAGATGGCTAAAATAGGTCAGCTGAAAGGCAGGATGCCAAGGGCCTATTCCTCTTCACTGACCGTAAATAGTGCCCCCACAATTAGCTCAGACAGACACATCAGGCACACACAGCCCAGCCCCACACGTGTTTATTCCCTCCAATTATCATCCACACAGCACTGGGGATGAATTCATGTCCAGCTGCAGTTTGCAGTTCAAGGAATATTGAAGGAAAAAAAAAGAGGGAGAAATATTAACTTCATTATTTTCCCCCCCTCCTCCTGCAGTGACCACAGCTCTGCTGAGATGCCAGAAATCCCCTGCAGTGTGATATAAAAAATAAAGATATTTAAGAAAGAGCATCAGAGCAAACTGTGGCAAAACATTAGGGAGCACACGGGTCTGTCAGCATGTGAGAACTGCATTACAGCCTGGCTCCTTTCATTAATTAAAAGCAGTTTCAATATGATGAAGTTCTTAAATACCGATGAGAGGCTGCCAGAACTGAAGTTCTGAAAGTCACTGCAATATCACACAGGCAGGGCTGAGAAAGCAGCTCCAACACAGGCTAAAAAGCTCCTCGTGGCACAGAAAAGGTGACATCCCATCAGCCACAGGATCAGAGAGCTGGTTGGTTCCAGACTCGCAATAATAATGGATTTATCCCTTCTATAAAATGGTAATTATTACATTGAGCTGGATGTGTTCATATTAAAACAAAAGACTTGACTTGCTGAACTGTAGGATATAAATTAACATTCACGTGGGGTTTTATCAGCTGAATCTCATTCACTTACAAACGCTTTGACCCAAACCACTGAACATCACAGGTTTTGAAAGGAAAAAGTCTTTTCAAAATTTCTCATCACACAACTTGAAGGGGAAACTGGAAAAAAAAAAGAAAATCAAAAAAACCCAACACCCATTATTCCTCTACAATGGCTTTTGTTCTCTTTCTGACTCTCCAGAGAGCACTAAATCACTTACTGTATTACAATCCCACTGAAAAACCTGTCTTTTTGTCAACTTCAAAAGGAAATCAAGGGGTTTTTTTTAAAAAAAAACAAATCTGGCATCAAACCCAAGATAATACAAAGTTAAGTAGCACAAAATTACAATTTCCAAGGATAGAAAAAAGTCACTGTTTTTTTCAGAAATCTTTTCTTTACAGCAGAATTGCCATACTAAAGGTGCAAAACTACTTCCCACCGTGTCCAAGCTTCAGAAGCTAAAGACTGGAATTAGGGCTAAGAAGACTTGAAACTGTTAATAAATGCAATGGACACACAAGAAATCCTATATATTGACTCAAACCAACAAAATTATATACAGAGGAATTGGACAAGAACATTGTTGTGATTTCAACATCCCAGTTTCAGGTATAACTCTCAGAGTTTTTCCCAGAAACAAAACTTCAGAGCCAGTTCAGATCATAATTTTCTGAAGGTTTTTTATGTTTCAAGAGATGATACCAAACATTTTGGGAATTTAGCTTTAATCATTCTACATTCTAAGAAAATTCCCTCAAAAGCAAATATGTAAATGAAAGTATTTTAGTTATTATTAGGCCAGTTGGTTGCCTTTGGGAGGTTGTTATTCATTTAAAATAACACAGAATGTAAAACAGACCCTGTGTAGAGTTTTTGTCACCATTTATGTGACTGACTTCAAGAGGTCTCTTCAACTAAAACATTTACAGGTCTCAGGCACATTCCACTTAAAAATTACCATTTCAATATCTTGGAGAAGACAGAGAACAAGCTGAACTACTCTGTATTTTTTATTTTAAAAGCAAACAGAAATTAAAAACAGGAACTATCTGCCCCACACACAATGCAGACCAGAGTTTTGTGAAGCCACCAAGGTGAGTTTTCCCTGTTATCCCACTTATTTCTGAAATATTCCCAGTATTCTGTTCATGTTTGTCTCCTAAAAGCTGTACTGAAGCTCTGGGTAATAATTTTACAGTTTAAACTCAGGTGTTCAAACTAAACCTCTCATTTAACCACCAGGCACCAAAACCAGTGCTCAGATAAAAACCCCACAATTAAAGGCACATTTGTAAAGCCACGTTGGTTCCACTGACTAATTCACACCAGTCTCATCTGAATCATCACTGCCCAGAACTAATTTGGTATTTGCAAACACACATTTATGTTGTTATGCATTTTAAACTCCCTAACCCCATGCTTGTGATAAGAACCATCGTCCTCGAACTGGGGGTGGAACGGGATGATCTTGAAGGTCCCTTCCAACCCAAACCATCCTATGGCCCTGTGAGATTAAGTTTTCATTTCAAAACATCCATCCATCCTTCCCTGAGCTGATGCAACCCGTCAGTTTTTGAGGGCTACTTTTGCCACTGAAATCCTTGGCAAATGCTCCCTTAAGCTGCCACCGTTTGGCCGGAAACAATAGAACTGATGTGGAAGGCAAGGAATTTCCTTACATGGGTGGAGGGAACAGCACAAAATTAGAGCTGACCCTCCCCTGCCTGGGCTGCAGCCTGAAGACAGAAAGATAAGGGAAAGAAATGAACAAAAATCATTGTGTTTGCAGAGTGGTAACTTTTTGTGGAATCAATGGGATTGCATCCCGGTAATGTGACTTATTTTCCTGTTCAGGAGGAAAGCTCCCAAATCAAAAGGGAGATCTGTATCATAGATTCCACTCTCTGCTTTATATTTATATTAAAATAACTTCATACGCGAATGTATTTATATTAAAAATGAAAATTAAATTCTTTTACCACCCTACTCTCATTTGCATGAAACCCCCTGTTTTATCTACCCCTGATCTGCTTTGCTTTGAAAATCACTTGGTATCCATTAAGAACAGGGGCTTGAGTTTTAATCCTTTATTTTCTCTAATATTGCTCAAAACTTTTCCTTGGTTAAAACTAAAAACCCAACAATCTGAATTGCAGAACAAACATGCTGAGTGAAGCGTTTTGAGTGTTTGTGCTTGAAACTCCTGCCTCCAATCCATTAAACAAACAGAGGGATCTCACGGATGGCACAGCCTGGGAATTTTCAGTTGAATGATTTTGGTAAATGAGACTCCATTGAAGGTTTTAATTCTTATACGTCAGAAAAGATAAAATAATTATTAAAAGAAAAGGTTGGGGTACAGACAATAATAATTTGTCAACAGGTATTCTTAGAATTAAGGCATCAGCTTCAGTCTTTCTAGGGTGAGGAGTCCCTGTATTTTAGCCCAAACAGAGCAACAAATCTCATTTTATCTGACAGTGAAGGATAAGGTATTTTAAAAACTCATCTAAAACTCAGAACTAAGTCAAGAGCACAGATCAACTGGATTTGCCACACTCAGCACTATTCAGAGCCATGAAATGGAACAGCACTTCCCAAGGACGTGAAGAGAGAAAGGAAGGAAGGTCAGGAAACCCCATCCTTTCTGGGTAACAGCTCCATTCCACAGTCATTTTCCTTTAAAAATGCTGATTCCTGGCATCAATTTCTCCTAATACAGAAGAAAAGCTGCTTATTTTCCCTTTTAAGGGAAGAGTTTAAACTCTTCCACCCCTGCAGCATTTGTCACTGCTGAAATCCCTTCCTCTCCATCAAAGTAAAAGTAAATCAGGGCTGTGTTTGTCAATACAACACGACATCTGTATCTGAATTCCCAACAAAGCCCAGATGAAAGGCCCAGCAGTGTCCCTGAACAACCTGCCTGGAGCTGCTGGCATCAGGCTCTGGCGCTCCCAGAGATCCCGCGGGAACAACTGAGCCCTGTCCGCGCCCATCACGGCTTTGAGGGCTGAAGCCTGACTTCCAAATGACAGGAAGCTGCTGCCCAGCCTGCCCCTTGCAGGCTCCCTCTTTGGGAAAAATCCTGGTTTTCTGCTAAGCTGTGCAAGTAGAGAAAGCTGCTAAGAAAAGCTGAAGGCAAACCCCAACTCCCTTCCCTGGATCAAGGAGTGGGTGCTGGACTTCCTCAGCCTACAGGGAGAGAGGAGTACCTAAACTGTGTAAAATCAGGATTTCAGGTTGACAGGAGACCAGCCACAGTCTGCATTCAAGGCCATGCAGGGCTAATGTAAGGTTGTAAAATGATCTGGATCTCAGGATAATTTACACATCCAAAGGCTGTATTGATAAGCCTGCTACAGTGAGGTCCACATCCAACTCACTCTTGAAGTATCACTACCTAGTTCTGTCTGGGAATATCTGAAATCCAGTGAGACCCTCCCACCTGGAGCACAGCATCCAGATCCAGAATCTTTGGCACAGGAAGGACATGGACCTGTTATAGCAGGCCCAGAGGATGCCAACAGGTCTGAGTGAAGAAGGATTTAAGAGTCCCTACAAAAAGATCCTCTCTAGCTTCTGCTCCTTGAACTTCCACAGAAAGTAATTTCTCTAACTGTCCCACTGTCCTGTTGCTGTCAGGCTAATTAATTTCTCCTGTTTCTTTTTGTTTTCCCTAAATCCACATCCTGCATGACCACGTGCTGTTTAGGAGTGCATTTGCTCAAACCAGCTCTCAACAAGGAAGCACAAGGTATTCCAGGCACGTGCCCATCCTGCTGAAGAGCAGAAATATATGAAAAAACTGGGAATAAAACCAGAAGACCAAGAGGTAGGAAGAGACTATAACGACAGGAATAGGAAGTGCCTCTTTAAATCTTCGAGGTTTGATGAAGCTCGGAGTTTCCTCTTCTCCCACACCCTGGAGGAGCTCTCACCACAGCAAACACAGGAACAATGGACACTGGAAGACCACAAGAGCCCCAAGTTCCTTTCAGCTGGGTGCCCATGAACACACTCTGCACTTTCCCTTACCCCAGAGCTTTGTGTTTTCTGCTGTCAGGAGTTTGGGGCTTGTTTGCAAGTTCTTTGTTTGCTCTCATTAGTCACTTGATGATTGTTCTGCACATCATTTTGTTCCTTTACAATTTCGCCAGGGTCATTGTTTTTACTGACAAAACCTTTGTTGTTGGGGCGCTGCAGTCTCCTCTGAGCACAGAAAAATATGGAACAGCCACCAACAGATGCTCGTCACCCACCCCCAGTGCAGAAAAAATGTTCCTTTAAAACAAGAATAAGCAAAATTGATAAGAAGATTTGCTTGCACCATCTCATGGCATTGCTCTGTAGCTGTCACATTTTAGGATGAGGTGAACACAGGCACGGAAGGAAATGCCCTTTATAATTCCTTGTAATTGCCACAAGGCTGGCAGCAGTGAGAGTTACCTGGTGGAGACAGCACTAAATTAACACTCCAGGGTTAAAGGACAATTCCACTGAAATCAGTAAGAACACCCTTACCCTATGGCAGTCTCACATCCATAAGCATGGAAAACCAGATCTTCAAATTCTACCATGTAAGGCTTAAAAAACCCTGGAAGATTAAAACAGAGTCTAGGAATATCTAGAAATACATTCCTCAAAAGTACCTCCCAAGACTTCTTGGACCTAGTTTGCTTTTTCTTGCACAGCCCTGGAATAAATCCCAAGGGGATTCCACTTTTGACAGGATGAATTTTTAATAAACTGCATCTTTGCTTTTGTACTTCCTCATTCTTGGGGGAAAAAAAAATGTTCTGGCTCAAATCCAACATCTGGAAGATGGCTTTGTGGCAGAGCTGTCACCATGATGGTATCTTTGCATCTGGAGAGTACAGAGTGCTCTTCATTGCTCATGCCAGTAATAACTGGCTTCCTTCACATGGAAAAATGTGCATTTAAATCCTTCAGCACTTTGACACCATTTCTGCTCTTCAAAGATTCTTCTGCTGACCACAAGCTCATCGTCATCATCACAAAATGTCTGCGGAACAGCAGTGGGGTGTGTGCTCATGTCTGGATTTTTTAGTTCTTCTTACCCAAAAATGAATTATTTTGCTGCTCAGGTCAACAAATATTTTCATATTTCAACACAGTTTGTAAGGTAAGTTAAAGAAATGCACTTTGTTCGAGAACAGGGCAGAGCTGATTATTTTTACCTCCTACAAAACCAAATCTGACACAGAGAAGCACCCCCAAGAAAGCTCTGGGAATTCTTCCTTAGAGAATCCCATCCAGATTTACCAGCAAGTCTCCATATGAACTCTATGCCACAGGTGAACCACCCCTGACTCAGCCACAAGCCTGGATAAATGTGAATCTTTCCTGTATTGCAACAACACCAGCTAAGGGAGAGAAACCTTAAACTGACACAGATGTGCACATGAAAATGCATTTCACAACACATCCCAATGTTTCTTAATCAATATTTTCCTTAAAATATTTAAATATTTTCTTAAAACTGTTTTCTTAATATGTTCTTAAAAAAATTAAGAAACAAAAATAAATTACTTAATTAAAAAAAAATTAAGAAACGAAAGTTAAAAATACTCCCCTGGCAGATAAAATGCATCATAAAACCCCATCAGATACTGAGCATAAACATTCCTCAGGAATTTTTGTTTATTCTTTTGCACTCTTGCAGTTTTTTAACCACCTATTTTGCTGGGTTTAGGTTTTAATTCAGTAGATTCAATCTCTGTATAATCATTTTCATTTACTTCTTCAGATAAATCTCTTCAACAAAACCTTTTCTGCCCTAGGACAGGCTGTTGTTCCCAACTGCTCTTTGGATTTATCACTTCCATCTGTTTGTTTTCTCTGCGTGGGTTTAAAGTCACCTGTATTCAGTGAACAGGCTATTCAAAAGCTGCTCACAGAGTAGATTCAGGGATGGAAATGCCCCAATATTAAAAAACTCAGTAATTTAATATATTCCCAAGCGTTTCAGATTCTTATCATGCCAAAGAGATACAACCTGCAGCTTGATGCAGTCCTGCACATGTAACATTGCTCTG
>VZUA01097682.1:67335-79197 GCA_013401035.1 Horornis vulcanius | reverse complement strand
TGGCTCCAGCAGCTCCATGTCCTTTTTATATTTGAGGCCATGGCGTTAAGCTTAAGGTTAAGCTTAATTACTTCTCTCTGCTAGATGTCAGGATGAAACCTCTCAGGAGGTTGCTGCTTTCCAGCCCCAAAAGCAATGGGGATTTTTTCCAGCCTGCCCAGTCAGTCCAGCAGCACTCAGCCCCTCTGCCTCCCCTCCAAACTGGGACCAGAGGGTGCAAATGGTAAAGTCACTAATGCGTAGAGTAGAACCAAAATATCCTACAGAGAAAGGATTTAGGCTGCCAGCACCTCTCCAGGTTGATACAGAGGAGTGGAAGCTGTGGAGCAGAGGCTGTAAAATATCCTTGATCCAGGGGAAACACTGAACTGAGCTCCTGCAGGGCATTAGGAAAGTACAAAGCCGGGCTGTGGGGTAGGGTTAGAAACTCCTGGGCTGCCTGGCACCTGCAGAGACAGACCTTGGCTAATCCCTGACCCCTGTGGAGCTCCTGCAGGGAATCCAGGGGGCGAGGACAGATGCTCTGCTCCCACAGGAACACCCAGCACATCGAGTTTTGTCCTCCTGGAGAGCTGCTCTTGGAGATGAGGAGAGAGGGAAAGCAGTGAGGAATCATCTGTGACTAATGAAATCAGAGCACACAGGCAGGGATCAGCCCAGGATGGGGATTGAGCCCCTGTCTGTCTCATCCAGCACCTTGCACTGATACTGGCCACAGCCAGGTGTTCTGGGGAAGGTGTAGGAAGTATGGGAGCAGGCAGACACCCCCCCACTCCCCTCAGTCCTATTTTTCTGCCAAGCAAAGGGGATTGTGATGGGTGCTGTGCCCTGGGCTGTGGGGTGAGCTCTCTGTCCCGGAGGCTCTCATTATTTCTTTTTGGTTCTGAGTTGCAGCTGCCAGGAGATGCTGCATTTGGGGCTGGTGGCTGAGGTTGCAGTGTCACCCATGACACTGGGGACGTGGTGGGAACAATGGGCTCTGAGACCTTGGCTGTGCTGCTCGCTCTTGGGGACACCACAGTGGCCCAACCTCTTGTCCAGGAGCATGGACATAGACTTACAAAGTCCAGCCAGCTCAAGGAGAGGATCAAGGCAGGGAATAGAAGCACTTTTCTGCATTTATTTTGTATATGGAATTCTCCCTGGCAGCTCATACTTGGCAGGTTAAATCCCTTTCCCTTTTTCCCTTGGCACTCAGCCCACTGGAGGCAGAGCTGCAGCCCCAGCTCTGTCCCCAGCCGTGGTCTCAGAGGACATGGACATGGATTTTTCCGAGTCGTTCCCTCCAGCAAAGGCAAATGACGGGTGAAGCTCAGGCTGGGGACAGGCACAGGGTCTGCACTGTGTGCTCCTGCCTCCATGGATTATCTGAACACCTTCCCAGCTCCAGGGCAGGATCTTGGCCCCATCTGCCCCTGCTCCCACCTTATTGCCCTCCTTGGCATCTGGGCCCTGCCACTCTCTGGAGGGCAAAGGGCTGGTGCCAATCACGCTGCTGGGGCTGCTGCTGTTGAGCCTCCTCAACTGCAGCTTTGCTGTAGAAATGCTGAGATTGTTTTTTCCTTAGAAAAAAAAGATTCATATTTTCTTAGATCTGCAAGGCTAATTGAGCAGAATTGATTACCATGGCCATGAAAAATGTCTTATCTCTGTAAGGACTCACGCTGATATAGTTATGAAATACCCAAGGGGTCCCTGAGGTGTGTTCTGCCAGAGACCAGAGCTGCTGGTGGGGTCCCTTCCCTTGAGAAACACAAAATCCAGGGAGCTATGTCCATTGCCTGATGCCTGTCCAGCAGGGAGCTGTGATTTCTGTCTCAAGGGGCTCCATGTTGCTCCAATCAGCAGGACTTGTCCTTGTCCATAGTGGTGGAGAACACGGAGGCAGCTTTTAAATTGCTGGGATGAGGCTGATGCTGGTGTGTCTCAGCTCACCAGTGCTGGTTATTCTTGTTTCACCTCTACCCCTTGGCCTGAAAACGTGGGACTTGCCAATCCCAAACATGCTGGAAGCACTGAGATACTGAGACATTTGGATTCACAGAATCACAGAATGGTTTGGGTTGGAAGGGATCTCTTAAAGCTCATCCAGTTCCACCCCCTGCCATGGGCAGGGACACCTTCCACTAGCCCAGGGTGCTCCAAGCTCCATCCAACCTGGCTTTGGAGACTTCCAGGGATCCAGGAGCAGCCACAGCTTCTCTGGGTATCCTGTGTCAGGGCCTCCCCACCCTCACAGGGAAGAATTTTTTTCCTAATATCCCACCTAGACCTGTCCTTCTTGAGCTTAAAGCTACTCCCCATTGTCCTGTCACTTCATCACTTGTCCAAAGTCCCTCTCCAGCTCTCTTGGAAACCATTTAGGCACTGAAAGAGGCTCTGAAGCCACTCTGGAACCTTCTCCAGGTTGAACAGCCCCAGCTCTCCCAGCCTGCAGAGCAGAGGGGCTCCAGCCCTGTGATCACCTTCATGGCCTCCTCGTGGTTTCTGAGCTCCAGGAGGAAATTCAGTGAGAGGCACCATCCCCTGGTGTATTCAGACAACTCTGATGTTTTAACTCTGCCTTTTGCTTGGAATCTCAGCATCCCTTTCTGACACACACGCCTGTGCAGAGCCACATGGAGAATTACAGGCACCAAGTATTTCACAGCCAGATTTTGGGACATTCTGTGTGTCTAGGCTGAGTCCTGGGCCATTAGCAATTGCCCTTTCTTTTTCCTTTTTTTTTTTTTTCCTCACCAGGATAATATCAGCAGCCTAAGTGGATGCTTTCTATTTAATCTTTTTTTGTGTATTCTTTGTGGTGAGAACCATGTAGTGAGCAATCCGTGTGCTCCAAACAAGATAATGCAGAGATACAGCAGACCCCCTGCTTGGCTGGAGATTGCTGGATAATATATGGCATTCTGGTGAGATAATAACCCCAAATGGAGTGAGTTTTTCTCCCTGCAGCATTTACATCAAATACTTAAGGTAGCCTTTTGTGGACAGAGAAGTCAGAGGTGGTATCATCTGACTGGAGAACAGAAAAGACTTGAAATAGGGGGATAAAAAGAGCTAGTCATCGAGATGATTTCATTTTCTTGAGCTTGCAAGGTTTGGGAGGCCGTGGGATGAAAGGGGCTGGAGGGAATAATTGGAGTTATGAAGTGTGGGCAGCGAGCTTGCTGCTGGGGGAGTTAATGAGCTCTATGAAAATGAAATCCCCGGCACGAGAACTCGCTATGAGGATGCTCTCTCTTGTTTTTTGTTTTGTTTTTTTTTTTTTTCCTCTGCTGGCTGCCAGCAGGTACTAGAAAATGGGATTTTGCCATAGATGATGCCAGGCCAACCTGCTGTCACCAGATTTCTTTCTTCGAAAGGGAGCAGAGTTTCTAGGCAAGGCAAATGCAGTGTCTGGAGTCTGCCTGCCTTCCCTGAGGCACTGACCATGTGCTGGCAGGAGGTTGCAGGGGGAATCTGAGGGTCAGTGTTGCTACTGAGGCCTGGGGAAGGGCTGTGGAAGCAAGGGGGTGGGTTAGGGGTGATGGAAAACAGGGCAAATGCCATATGGCAAAGGGTGGGCTCAAGAATCTGGGAGATGAAGCAGATTTCTTGCTAAACAGAGGGCTGGTGAGAGGAAATTAAAAGGAGAACAAAGACCTTGGTGCATTCCCCATGTGCCATTGATACGGGATACTGCTGAGAAAAAGGAAAATGGGACCCTAAAGCATAATAAGCAAAATAAAGATGAGGAAATATTTAAGGACTCTGCTTAATGCTCTTTGGGAATGTGCCACAAGGTTCTGGTGTTTACTCCCAAAAAGGGTGAGTTTAAATGGCAGCAGGTGCAGCACAGGGGTGCTGGGAAGGGCAGGGGAAAAGAACCTATTTTAGGCAAGGAGCTGAAAAATATAATCTGCATTTGGCCAAGGATGTTGGGAGAGGACTGATGCCTGTCTATAAATACAGAGGGAATGTAAACACCAGGGAGGGAAGCAAACTGATTTAACTGGAAGGGCTGTGTCAGCAGAAAACCAAATCACTCTGAACTGGGCAGGAATAAATCTGGGAGGGGATCAGCACATGGCTGGGGGATCCTGGGGTGGCTGGGGATAATAGGATTGTTGGGGGTGAAAGACCTCAAAACTAATTTTGAGGCAGAGCTTGTTAAACTGAGGGAAGATCTGATGGGGCTGTTCTCTGCTGGCAGCAGAGTGGGGGCTGAGGTGGGAAATCCCTTTGGGGGTGAATTGCTGGGAGCTCCCTGACTTGCATCCACAACCTCCTGGTGACCCTGAGCCTGTGGTAATAGGAGTAGGCACTATTCATAGCACCACAGGATTCTTTATTTGTATTTTCCATGCCTATCTCATGTTATTTGTAAGAAAAAAAAAAAAAAAAAAGAAATATTTTAAATTAATACAGGAATATCTGAAAATGCCTCCTTGCACCAAGCTGGATGAATATCAGGACTAGCATGGGAGCTGTAGGTACAAAGAAGCTTGTGAGGGTCCTGTGGTGATGAGCAGAAGATGCTCAGCCCTGCTTGAGACAAGGATGTGTGGGCACAAACCCACTCTGAGCTGCTGCATATTGCTCCTGTCATGGGAACCACAATATTGCGTTAGCACCTTATGGTAGCAGACCAGAAATGGGCAAAAATTTACTTTTTTCTCAGTTAATCTGAGCATTTCCTGCAACCTGAGAGCCTCCAGACAGATGGATCATAAAGCTTTTGGTATTTTTCGGGATAGGCCTTCTCAGGGAGGTTTTTGGGCTGCCAGCCACGCTTAAGATTTTGGAAAGGGTCGTGCGAGGGAGGTGGGAGAGGCTCCCCTGGGGCAGAAGGGTGTTTCTTCTGCAGCAGGAACAGACCCAGGAATGATTTCCCTATTTTTTTTTTTCCCTAGGCATTTCAGTTTTGTTAATCAGACGAAGCTCTCAGAACTGTTAATTCTTTGGGCTGGAATTAACCTCGTGATGAGGGTGTTTGGATAAAGCCTTTGGGACTCTACTGTTTGGACACAAAAGGGGCTTGCTGAAGCTTATGTGGGGTCACAGTGGCCTAATTAGGATTTAGGGGAAATGGTGGTTTTGTAAATGGGTTTTTAGGTAAAGGAAGGAGGTGGCTGGAATGTGCTGTTAGATGTGGAGTGTAGCATTAAATGAGCATGTAAATGAGATGACTCTCATTAGAAAAGGGCAAATTTGATGAACAGTTCCTGAGAGCTTTCCCTGGAATGATGCCTTTGACTTCTGCCTCCTGCCTTATTATGGCAGGACAAGGAGGCTGGGAGGGTGGGAGGGATAATGAACTGCTGGGAACCCCGAGAGAACATAGCTTTGATGCTGGAAATAAGGAGCAGTCATTTCACCTCTGAGCCCAGCACTGGTAAATCTGAGCATCATCTCAAAATCAGTCTGCTTGGGAATATGGCAAAACCACCATCAGGCCCCAGGGGCTGAGGTTTGGCTGAAGGTTGTGGTCAGTGCTGGTGGAGGTTTTTGGCAGGGGCTCATGTCTTGGGCCCTGCTGGGGCTGGCATGGGCAGGTGAGTCTCTCCTGGGTGTGCCTATGCTCAGACCCAGGGTTATATGGGAAGTTCTTCCCAGCATCTCCCAAAATTCACCCCTGGAGCATCTCAGCACCAAGGCCTGCTACAAGCCACGGTGTGGAACTAGTCCAGGGTTACCTCCTGCACTTGGGATGAAGCAGGGCTGGTTTTTTTCCTGCCTAAAATAATCTTGACTACTATGCCTCGAGCCCTAGACCTTCTCAGCCTGACAATCACTTCAAGATGATTCCCCTTGAGCCATCTCCACACTGAAACAACTTGTGTGTGTTGGATGTGTGCTCCAGCCCAGCCGAGTGCAAAGGCTCCAGGCATGAAAGCAAAATCCCATTTGTCTTTCCTGAGTTGGAGGATCAGAGATGTCCATCCCATTTAGAAGCAGGTTAGGGCAATTTTCAGGTGCAGGGGATGAATTTTGCTGAGTAAGGTGAGTTTTGTTACCACTCCTGCAACTGAAGATGAAAATCATTCTCCTCATCAGCTGCCTTCCTGAATTTGGTGATCACCTCCTTTGGTTTATTGGAAATAGGCTGACAGACATGGGAAGAGCCTCGTGGATTAATGGAGTGGAGCTGTCCTTATGGAATCTCTGCTGGATCCCCCAGGTGAGGCTGAAAAGGATTTTCTAAGCTCCTCAGTACTCTTGGAGGAAGTTTTAAGCTCTGAGACATCTCCATTCAGATATCCCCAGGTGAGGTAGATGTTCATGGTTCTCCTGATACCTTTCCTTTGAGACAAGGAGATTGATGCCCTGAGCATCTGTGAGACCATCAGATCCAAAGTATTTTCCTTCTGGGCCCACATTCTTCTGGGCCAGAAATGAAAGCTGTCTCATGCTCCCTCCACGCTGCTTTTCCTCATCCCTCCTGCACCTTTGCCCTCTTCCTGTGGGTTTGTCAGGGCCAGGATTACCCCCCACAGCCAGTGCAGGTTTAGGCAATGAGGTCCTGGTGTTGGTTACACCCCTCAGCAGGAGCTGACATTCCCTGGTGCTGGAAACTACACGAACCAACCCTCAAATTCCAGCAGCTCCCACGCTGCTCTCCTGACTCTGACTGCAGCCATTGGCAGCCCTATAATTGTCGCTGTAATTGCAGGGGACTTGGAAACCCTGAGCCCTGCCAGAAACATAACCTAATCTTTCCTGAGCTGTTGCTTTTGAGGGCTGAGCGTGGGGATTTGCTCTTCTCATGGTGGCAGGGGATCAATCCTGATCCCAGAGCTGGCAAGGAGGGTCTGGGTGTTGCTGCTCCCTCCCAGTGCATAACAAAGAGCCCAGGTAAGCTCGTTACAGGGGCTTATTCAGCAGATGGACAAGCTGTTGCCAGGTAGATCTTGTTGCTCATTAATATGCCATTGGCCTCATTTGTGTGCCCTGCTCCCCTCTGGCTGTATCCTTGTCTGGTACAGGGGTTGTGTTTCCAGCCCAGGCTGTCCCTGGCATCCTGTTTCCATTGTTCCTCACCTTCCCAGATGGAAATAATGGGTGAGGGACCTGGATATGGCCATACCCATTCCTGGGGCTTGAGAGACATCCCAAATGTGGCACTGGGTCACAGTCCCAAGGCTATGGAGAAATGATGCCCAACCCCTGGAAGTGTCCAAGGTCAGGCTGGACGGGGCTTGGAGCAAACTGGGATAGTGGAAGGTGTCCCTGCCCATGGCAGGGGGTGGAATGAGATCAGCTTTAAGGTCCCTTCTAACCCAAAACATGCTATGAACCTATGATTTGACTGCAAGAGATACCAAAGGTTTCTGTGTCTTCTCCAGCTGTGCTCTCCCAGTGTTACAAAAACCCCTGGGGAGGGTGTTTTTGAGCATGTTGGCATGAGGACAAGTGGGTGACACAAAACACCTAGTCCTGCAGCACAGCAGGGAGAGATTAGGGGCTGGGGACCTGCTGCGTTCACCTGTAGCATCTATCAAAGCTCCCCCAAAAAACCAAAGCCTGGCAAAATCCCTCCTCCTGTGCCATTCTTTCTTAAATGTTTGCCATCAGTACATTTGGTTCTCCATTTTCCCTGGTACTGAAGTGAGGGATTTCATAATGATTCACACTGTGTTCTGCTGAGCAGCTTCAAGCAGCAACTGGGGAGTCTGTTAAACAGGCATCCAGCCCGGAATATTTTGTACACTATCTAAATGCAGCACTGTAATTAAAAGACATGCTTGAAATAAATGACAGAGGGCTCGGGGTTTGTGGGTTTTTTCCCTCCTTTTTTTCTCCCCTTCCCCAAGGGAGATAGGAAGGCGGGTGGAAGTTGCACTGAAGTACCAAAAGGCACAACAAGCACATTTGAACAAATAATATCCAACAACACAGGTCGACGGAATTGCTTTCAAATGCTGCATGCTCAGTTATCACCCAGGGAACTTTCTGTCTGATTAAAAATAATTATTGCTGGCATTAAATCTGTTCAGAATTACTCAGCGCAATTCGTCTCCTACCGCACGCTGCTACCATATGCCTGGTCTGTTGAGTGAAAAATGTCTCTTTTATTCAGATAAATAATGCTTTGTAAATATTTAGAGATGAATGTTCTGGATCAGTGAGCGGCTATTTTTTTCCCTGATGATAAATATGTGCAAATGAGCTTGTTTTTGGCGGCGGCTCCATTTGAGGCAGGCGCTATATGGGGTCAGATTAATCCCCATGTGAGTGTGCAGGGGCTGTGCCAGGGTGATTTACCATGGGGACAGCAGAAGGGTCAAAGAGTCATGGAAACATTTGGGTTGAAGGCCATCTCCTTCCAAAATTACTGCAATGAGCAGAGATACCTTCCTCTAAACCTGGGGGGAACCTGGCCTGGAACACTTCCAGGGATGGGGCAGCCACAGCTTCTCTGGGCAACCTGTGCCAGGGCCTGCCCACCCTCACAGTCAGGAATTCCTTCCCAATCTCCCATCCAGCCCTGCCCTCTGGCAGTGGGAGCTATTCCCTGTGTCCTGTCCCTCCATCCCTTGTCCCCAGCCCCTCTCCAGCTCTCTTGGAGCCCCTTTAGGCCCTGGAAGGGGCTCTGAGCTCTCCCTGGAACCTCCTCTTCTCCAGGTGAACATTCCCAGCTCTCCCAGCCTGGCTCCAGAGCAGAGGGACTCCAGCCCTTGGAGCAGCTTCATGGCCTCCTCTGGATTGGCTCCAGCAGCTCCATGTCCTTCTGTTGGGGGTCCCAGAGCTGGAAGCAGCACTGCAGGTGGGGTCTCATGAGAATGAAATTGAGGGAAAGAATCCCCTCCCTCACCTGCTGCCTGAGCTGCTTTGGATGCAGCCCAGGACACATTTCCCTGTCCCACCAGTGCACATTGCCAGGTGATGTCCAGCCTTTCATCCAGCAGCACCCCAAATCTTTCTTGGCACAGCTGCTTTCAATCCCTTCAACCCCCAGCTTATAACACCAAGGGCTGCCCCAATCCAGGGGCAGAACCTTGTGCTTGGTCACTTCTGCTGCTGAGCAAGTGGGGAGAAATCTTCAAAAGATTTTAAAATCTATTGAGATATCTGCCATGCCTTTCAGCCAAACATAGTTGCAGGTACCTGGATGTTGGACAATTGGCATGGATTTCCCTCGTTCCTGCTGCTGAAGTCCCAGGAGGATCCATGGGACATGGGCAAAGGTACAAGAGCTGGATCCCACATTGTGTCTGGATCCGACCATGCTCCCCAATATGCCTGGAAGGAGGGTTTGTTTAAGAAATGGGACACATGAACCTCTTGGCATGCCCAGACTCCTGCCTGGTGCTGACAGAGGCTCGTGGGACTGGATGGGATCGTGGGTTATAGCTCCTGGAGCCGTGTGATGGCAGTGGAGCTGACACTTTGCATCTTTCCCCTTTTACACTTCAAAAGTGCTGGAGGGAAAATCCTCATCTCAGTGCCAAAAAAATGTATTTGCTGAGCACAAATAACCTCCAGGACAGCTGCTCTGGCTGGGTCCTGGTGATTCATGGAAAGGGAACACGGCTGTTGGAGGGTGCACAGAATATTTAAAGCAATGCAATTTTCACATGTTTCGTCCAGAGGCGTTAAACGAGATGAAATCTCTCCCACAGGTGAGATAACGGGCTCTGTGAGAGGTGAGAGTTCAGCCAGACACATCCTTCCACTCCCAAAAATACCTCCCAGGGAGTGGAGGTGTTGGAGGGCACATCCAGAAGATGAATTTCTTTCCCTCAGGATATGCACAGGAAGAGGAATGCAAATCCCAGGCCTCTAAGTCTGCCACCTCTTCACCTCTGTCACCTCTTTTTGCCAGGCAAATTCCAAGTGGCCGGAGATCCTGGCTGGTGCTGCTGGCCTCAGTGAACACCCTCTGGATGTATTTGCTCTGTATTCCATTAAAACGTGGAGGCAAACAACGGGCATTAATGAATTCCTTCGTTTATGATGACAATACGTTTTTGAGTCCTTCTATTGATTTGCCGAGCAAGCTGATAAAAAGAGCAAACCTTGCAGTATTTACCGCCCCGAGCCTAAGTGTGATGTCTGAATCAACAGAGCCTGTTTGCTTTTCAAAATTCAAATGAGGACAAAAATAATCTCCTTTTCAGGAGGCCAGCAGGCCCCTGTAGGAGGGGTTTTGCCAAACTCACTCAAAGAGATGTCACAGCTTGAGGCCAACCTGAAGGGCCTGGTTGGTGTAACTGGGATTTCCCCGAGCTTTGGGGTCTCTGCTGATGCACACGGGGGCAGATGCTGGGTCAAGCTGTGCAAACTGGAAACCAGAGCAAAAAAGCTTTTGACAGTCAGCTGAGTCATCAACTCCACGTGGTTAATTAGGCATAGTTCCTAATCAAAGTCATTATTTACCTTGGAAAGCAGGAGACTGGGCTGCTCCAGCCTTTGCTGAGTGCTGGGCTGGGCTTTGATGTTTTTTAGGGAGGACAGTGGGAAAGAGAGGCACGTGGTTCCTTTGGGTGTGTGGAAACAGGAAAAAAAACCATGAAATGAAGAAATTGGAGCTACTGGGAGGGTCAGTGTCACCTCTGGTGGGTTTCTTCCACACTGTCCCATGTTCAGTGGGAGCTGCAGGATGGAGAGGGATGAGCAGCGTGAGCCCGGCTGACCATAGGCTGGATCAAAACCACCCTGCTCAGATTAACCACAAAAGAAAAACAAACCAAAAAACCAAACAGGATTAAAGAATTTCCTTTCTCTCTCTGGAATGCTGGAGACCACAGGCCATGCTTCTGCCCTTGTGCTCTCTCTGAGAGCAGATGGAGCAAACCTATCCTCTGCTTTCCACACCAAAATGCAGCAGCAGGCTGAAACCTTGACCAAAGAGGCTGTTACAAAGGCAAGTCAAAGCCTTGATTTAAACCAGCTTGTTCAAATATTTTCATGCTCCTTGTGGTTGGATTCCAGACTTTTACTCCCTGATTACTTTAGCCTGGAAAAAAAGGAAGAAAAGAAAGGCCCGATTCAGTGACGAGGGCACGGCGCTGCTGAGCACAGGGTGCAACAGTTTCCCCAGGAATCCTTTTGGGTCTCAGAATGTCCTGCAGTAAATAAAAACAGCCAAAGATTGTTAAAGATTGAGGGAGATAGTTTTGCCCATCTTAACAAGTTGTAGGATGCTTTCTGGGCAAGTGAAGTTTGGGAGTTGCTCCGTGGACACTATTAACAGTTGTGGTTGTTAATGAATATCCTGGGCTTTTGGCACCATCTAATTGGTTTTGTTCAGGATCCTGAAGGGACTTTGGGTTTCCTGGACACTCCATGGAAAGGGGCTGTGAGGACTCTTCCCAAGTTTTTTTTTTCCTCTGAAGTGGCAGCTGTGGGAGGGCAGGGGAGGCTCTGGGGCTCTGTTGGCTCAATCAGTGACTCCAGCTTCACTCACAAATTATTTATGGTCATTACTGGCTTCTCATTATTGGTGCCATGGAGATGCTCCACAAGCAAAAACCTCCCAGTGAGCTCATCTTGATGTCCAGGCTCATATATATATGTATACATGGACACTATAGACACTGGAAGGTCTCCCCCATACCCTACATGTGACAGGCACTTGTGTCCTTGCTGCCTTTGTTGGAGAGTTTAGGCCTGGAAAGCCCCTCATGGCCACAATCATCTCTCCAAGGCTGCAGAGTAGGCACAGGATCAACTTTTTCTTTTTTTGCAGAAGACGATTTTTAGGAGGAAGGAAGCAGCTGATGGTGGTGTGTGCTCTTCCCAAACAAAGATAAAGAAGGGTGCTCCAAATAACTCTGTTCATGCTGGCAAGGGGTATTTTTAACCAGCAACATGACACAAAAATAACACAGACGGCTGGAAAAAAAAAAAAAAAAGGAATGGCTGCTTTGCTGGGAGAGG